>JAZGTK010000021.1:247873-297592 GCA_036877625.1 Ambastaia sidthimunki | reverse complement strand
CAGCTAGTTATAAACATTTTAACCTAACCTAACCCGCACTCTAATCCCAACCCTATATAGGTGCAAGTCACATGTTCTCATTTTGCACAAGGTGAGATGAGGCATGTGACGTTATGTGGGTGAGTTTATTAATGAGATGAGAATTCAGCTAGTAATTGTTATGGGTGCAAGTGAAACATCCGACAGAAGGAACAATCTGAAAAAATTAATGATTTTGAACGTCTCTGTGCTTATTTGTTGTGGTTGGTAATTATGTATTTTTAACAATACTGAATTGGTAAATAAATAACAAGCCTATTTAGGTAAAAACATGTCGCACCCATCTTAATATGTGCAGTGTATTGAATGTGGTATAATATCTGTTTGTATTTGTAAGCAAGGAAAACGCAAGAGTACTTAAAAATGTTAAATAATAAAATGAAACTAAATAAATAAAATGTACTAAAACGTTTATTGTTTAATTCGTTTTAACAAATAAAGTTTTTCAGAGAAAATTCTGAACTTTCCTGTCTGTTATTTTCTGTTTAATGCTTTAAAGCCTAGAGATTATCATCATTAATTAAAACAATGCAAACCTGAATTAATTAATGCATAGATAAAAAAACTAAATTCCAGGATAACACTATACCAAACAAACAGCGCTTGCAAGCAACAAGTATTTAATCTAATAAACTCATCTTGGTGATAGTGAGTTACAAAAGTAAGATTGTGCTGTTTGAGAGAATTTATGCTTCATTAAACATTAATCATATACTGAGAATGCTACTGAACATAATGGATAAGACACATTATGGGTATCACGAGAATAGCTCATGAGAGGCTATTTTAAACACTGTTTTTACTGAAAACTTTATCTGGATATTTCTCTCTATATATAACACAAATATTGCTTTCCATAAACACTGACATTATCACATAACAGACCATAAAGAGTATTTCTCTTCTCATTAATACTGCTAATAAAAGATCTGCACAGCGCAATCTGGCAGTGATCAGTCATAATCTGGCAGTGATCAGACGTAATCTGGCAGTGATCAGTCATAATCTGGCAGTGATCAGTCATAATCTGGCAGTGATCAGACGTAATCTGGCAGTGATCAGACATAAAGGAATGATAAACAAAACCAAACATCCCAAAATAAACTGATTAGTATGGTCTAAGAAATTTAACCTCAAACCTATGTGAAAGAAACCTGTTGTCAAGAATTCAGTTACACTGCCTTACCAGTATAATTTAGAGCAGTTCAAGTCAAATAATATGGTACACAGAATAATCAATAACAGAGATCTAATTTACTTATTATTTTTACATGTTAGAGAAAGGCACAGTTAAAGTACCAGCAGAACATAATTGATCCTAATTTAAATCAACTTAACACAAGGAAAGAGGTCAATTAAATACACAGAAGCACAAGAATGGAGGAAGATTGCTGGTGGATATTACAAGAGGTGCAAATCTACTGTTCTTGGAAAGTCTTTTTCTTGAAAGTGTTTTCAGATACACTTCCCTTCTCTTCTCATATCTTTTCATTACTTTCTTTTGCCAATGTAATCCAGCCTTGCCTTGGGACCTTGTTGTCTTAGCCTCTGCACTCAATGGCTGGATTATTTTTAGCACAATGTCTTGGTACCTCTGCCCTCCTACTGACCGGGACATTGGACATCTTTTTTTCTCACTAATTTAAACTCCACCAAACTCCAGCCCTCCTGGTGAACAGTTCAGATTTGGGATGTCAGCTCAAGCAGACAATTAAGAGGACCAGTGAGCAATACCCTGCTGTTAGTCCAGCTTCAGGCCAGCTTTATCTTGGTACTGCCTCATATCTTCTCAAGCAGGAGTCAATGAGGAGCACTGACAGGTGGAAGAGCAAGGTTATTGGCCCTGGAACATGCTATAGGGGAAGATTTGTCATCTGACCCACCTGATTGACATGCAGATGTTGAAAAAGCCCCATGTCCCCCTCCATAAAATGCTTAGTGATTGTGTAAAGTAAAAGTAGAAAACTACAATACATATATAATATACATAACATTGTGTAACATTAGTTTGAAATGCTAATGTTAAGCTATTTTAAGCTTTTTCCAAACTCTACCCCCCAAACAGCTACAGACAATGTTCTGTATATGTTGTACTGTTAAAATGTTCTGTAAAGTATTTAAAATGTGTTTTATGTAGTAACATCTAATGTAACTGGTGTAATTCAATTGAAGAAAATGAAGAAGACTGAGTGACTGAATCAACGTGACTACATGTGACAACAAAAGCCAACTGAACGGTCAGATCATGAAAAATAAGTCTTTAGGGTAATGAGTGCACGGATGTATTTTTCTCAGTGGAGCCGGAACTGGTGATTCATAGTTAAACAAAGTCTTTACCTTCATAGTCAAGTACTGTAGTGTTCAGTTTTTTCACTGGAAAGGAACCCACTTAATTACGTGTGCAAGAACAGATTCCAGGAAAATCAGTAAAAAACATGCACAAGAAAACTACAAGAAATGTCAAAATAAAAGCCTTTTACTTGGCATGCATGTATAGTGCATTGACACACATATAGTGGCACATTTAATGGCATCTTATGGAACATTTTTTACCGGAATTCAGTTGCCCAGACTGCAATAAGTTCCTATAAGAACATGAATGAAATATTGGAGATTTGTGAAACTTCTGCACACACACACACACACACACTCCAACTAAAACAGCCAAACTCTGAGCATCTACCCAACATACTAAAAAAACAGCAATTCACACACACAAAACATAAATGTAAACATGGCAAGGAAGTGTTTTAATTTTGTTATCTATGACAACCTCTCATTGTGAATGATGCAGACAGAACGCATGCGTGTGTGAATCAGGATTTGTGTCTTTGGGAAAGTGCTGGACGTTAAAGAGGCTGATTGAAATTCATGTGTCCAACGAAAGTGTTTGATGTCATTGATTGTGGAGCAATTACAGGTCTTGAGAGAAAGTGGAGAATAAGGGACCCACTTACTGTGTGTGTACATGTGAGTAAGAGAAGGAAAAGGGCAATGAGAGACAGCATGAGAAAGACCTCAGTGATAATGCTAAAGTGGGAAACAAATCCAACCTATTAAGAGATTCTCGTTAAATTGAAATACACTAAACAATGACTACACAGACACTCCAGTGATGTAGAGTCAAATGACTGAATAATGAATAAATCTGATCAGATACATGAGGAGGTGTATTAATCCAAAGAAAGACTGTTTGTTGCAGATAAATGTGGAGGGAAAGTTCATTTTTAAAATGAAATGGAATTCTGCTCAACTACACTCAGATTCAACACAGTGACTCTAAATGATCAACAGTTTTTCTTCATTTCTTGTGCCACATTCCATCAAAATCCTTTCAGGCCTTTAAGCGCTTGCTTGTTAAGTTTCTTATATGCAGTGAAATCCATATGGTGAGACTCCAGTTCATGCCTTGATTGACTGTTTATTCTTTCTGCAGATTATAGACATTCTCATCATGTGAAAGTCAAATGGTTGTTAACTGTTGCTTTCACTGGTTGTTGTTTAACACCAATAAATAAAAAGATGCAATCCAGACATTGTGATAGCCAATAGATTTGCATACATAACTAGTAGTGGACAAAATTATATCCAGCAGTACAGGACACACTTTTATCATTATGCCCTCATATGTCCATTCCAATATGGCCATATTGTGTTTTATGACAATGTTATTAGTTTATACAAAGGATGTTTTTAGTGTGCTGGCATTCTGAATGGACATGTACACTGGAGTGGAAAATAAAATCTAAAATAAAAAGAAAGAGATGAATGGAGTGCTAAAAATGATGAAGCTGATAAAAGAATAAACCCTTTGTGTGTGTGTGTGTGTGTGTGTGTGTGTGTGTGTGTGTGTGTGTGTGTAATGATGGTGTTATGGGACATGCCTCGGTGTGAAGATCAAAAGGGGCCTAACAACTGCACCTGTTCAGACTGGAGCTGTTCTCTCTCCATCTCCTGCTCTTTCTATCTTTGTCACACACACACACACACGTTCTGCTAAGTTCTTCCTGAATACCATCCACATTTCTGTGCAGATCCATGCGCCCCAAAACATCACTCTGGTGCCATTATGTATTTCATTTGGAAAATCCTGCTAAATGTTTTGTTTATGAAAAAACTTCTGTAAGCCCCAATTTGTTTCCTAAGATGTGTTGCACTAACTAGATGTGTGCTAATTTAGAAACCCAATAGCTTTACACTGAATACTAAAGGGAAAGGTACATTTTAAACTGTTTTTAAACAGTTTATTACAGCATATTAAAGACATTTTTTTACAAAACACTTCCTGAATGGGAAATTCCCCATTGATTTATTTTATTAATTTTTCAATTACCCTCTCTAATATATATTAAAGGGAGACTTTTTAATAACCATTAAGTTGATTAAAAGGAAAAATAATCTTCATTCCATTTTTAATCAATTCCATTGAGCTAATTGATTTTACTTTCATGTTACTTTTTGCCTTTCACATTTAAAGTGATTAGTCATTAGGACATGTATGTATATACAGTAACTATGTGTATAATATGAAATATGTCTAAACAGAGAACAGGCTGACAGACAGACAGGCAGGCTGATGATGTCATACCAGTATCATAATTGTGCACCTATTTATTATGGAAGCATTTTTTGAAGCATTTTGTCTTCATAATGTTTGATGCATGCTCAGGTGAATACTAAGCAGAAAACTGCCATTTCCAATCAACAGTTTTGCATTTTTGTCACCGTCCCCTTGCATGAAATGACTGAGCGTGTGTTGCAGAGATACATACTTTCTTAAAAATTTATTAATCACCATCAACATAAACCCTAAGTTATTACTTTTTTAATGGGAAATAATTTTTTAGTGTCTGACTGTTTGAATGCTATCGATTTCTGCAAGGCCTGGTGCATTAGCTCTGAAATTAATTGGGTAAATAGAAGTTGATGCAAAAAATGTTTTAGTTTACTTATCTAACATCATGCCATTCAAACCAGGTAAACTGACATTTTATATTGATGCATTTAAGTAATTTATGAGTTCATTCTAAATAGCTACTCAGCCACTGTCTATTTCTTTAAAGGTTGTGACTCTCCAACAAGCTGCAATTATTGCTTAAAAGAACTTTCAAAATAATAGCTGTAATTATCTGACAATGTAATTAATTAGCATCTCAGTTGTTCCATGATGGTGTGTGCCATAAAAGGACATGCTGATGAATGTGGGTCTGTAGTTTTGTGTCTGAGTTACAGACAGACGGACAGACAAACAGACGGACAGACAGACAGAAAGAAAAAAGAAAGAAAGAACAGCCTATTTAAGGATGCTTGGGAAGCTCAAATAATTAATTACTAAATAACTCTTGATAAAAGTCAACTGGCAGATAACCAGATGGAGTGAAATGAGGAAACAATTGAATAATGGATAGTTTTTCCCTTTTGACCGACTGCTTGGTTTGATCAAGGTATAAACTATTGTTATCCTGCCCTCTCCTGGTTAATGAAGAAACTGCACCCACCTTTCGTTTTTTTCTAAATTTGATTTCTTCTGTTGATACAGTTGATTGATTCATATGAGTCACAGTCAAAAACAGACAACCAAGTGATTACATAAATATCACACTGTGCCATCCAGGACCAATCAACATTCTCCGAATTTGCATGTGCCACCTATTTACATATATATTTACATGTTCTAGCTTTTCAATAATCTTCAGCACTAGGCCAAACCAAGACATACCAAGAGGGGAGACTTTCCTTCCCTCTCCCTGTCATTACAATGCATTGCAATCACCAGTATAGCAGGGTTCCATGATTATAATGAGAACACAAAATTCCTGTTACATGCTGTTCTTACACAGCCAGTCCAGCTGTCATGAAGTGACTCATCTGTGATTTTAGATGTTACATCACATAGACTTCTTCATGCAGGAATGTGTATTAGCTGAAGTAAATGTTTACAAAAATTCCTCTTGTTATTATTTTAATGTCCTAATGCATTACAATGATTGGTGTGACATGAGCTATGCCAACCAAGTCAGTAAGGTGAGTTAATCAGAATCCAGTGAAACAGACCACCAGTAAACTCATCAGTGATGGACTCTGGCCAGAATGTCAGAAGGCAACAGAAAAACTCATAATTGTACTGCACTTCTCAACAATAAAATAGCTGTATTATTGTAAAACTACATAATTTATATGTAGTTATCACTTATTGACCTTCTGTTTTCAGTGTAACAAATAAACACAGATATTTTTATCTAGATATACTTGTTTCACTTACTGTTTGTACAGCACACTAGATAGTGTACGTAGTAAACAGTAAACAGTACACAATTTTATTTTTGATCTAAGACATACATTTTCCCACAAAAAAGTATTTTTCTATCAAAAAAGTATGCATGTATGACCTAAAGTTCATGCACTAAATCAGACATACTGCTGTACTGCACCATGTACTGTGTTCTAATGAAACAAACATATAAAAATGTTGGTAAAAGTGCACCAGAGTAATTCAACATATCCGGAAGTGTCATAAGGTGACTTGTACTTTGTTGTTGTGCTTCTCTCGTTCTTGTTTATTTTTGGAATGTTTTTGTTTTGCTGATAATTTGCAGTAACACCCGGCAGAATAATTCAGAACAAATATTAAATATTAACCCAGGTTTGTGGGAGTTGGCATGATTCACACACACACACACACACACACGCACACACACACACACACTTATCTATTCAAATGGGGACATTCCGTAAACTTCTATTGTTTTCATACACAGCTAGTTATAAACAATACAGCCTAACCCACACTCTAACAAAAAGCATCATGCATTTTTATTATTTTTATTAAAATACATATATGAATATAAAATTTGACTGTTGATGATATGTTTTGTAGATGTTATGTTTTTGTACCTTTGTACACACCTTTTTTTATGAATGAGCAGGCTTCAAAACATTGCCACACCCACATGTAGCCATTGCCTAATTGGTTAGTTCAACCACCAGGTTCACTTGCTGTTAGCTGGGTGGCTACAATTACTGAGCCCATACTTTGTTTTTTAAAACCTTTGCACTTTAGCACAGGATAAATAATACATTGATGAAATATTTGTTGATTAACATAAAATAAGCTTTCCAATTGTTTTCAAAAGCTTTTATGTGTAACTGATTCAATGCTAGAGTATTTTGGCTCTAATGAACTTGCATAGTACTACTGTGCAGTTTTAAACTGCAACAATGTTGTTCAAATAACATGCTGTACTCATTAGCATTTCAGTTATGCAAATATCCATTTTGTCACTCCGAGCAGAATATTTGTTTCATAATTTTGATTGGAAGGGATACAAGAGTGTTGATTCTAGAGAACCAACAGAACCTCCCCAAAAAGCATTGTAGAAAAAAAAGATAATTAGTTAACTCATATTTGCAACTTAATAAATGACCATTTTTATCTATTGATAAATTCTTTCAGTGGAAACAACTGGAGATGATTGTTAATATAGGCAAGCAAACTTCTACATGAGTTTAGTTCTGCAGTAGAAAAATTAAAATGACAAGTGAAGCGAATAAAAAAATTAAGTAAAAAACCGATATAAGCAAATGGCAGCGGATCAACAAGCCTTCACACAGCAAAATATTGCCAAACATCCTGTGACAGGGGATAAAATTGGCACTTGAGCTTATCCTGTGTCTCAAAGGATGGATTAGTTCGGATAGATTAGTTTTAACCACATAACTTCATGTTGTGTCAGGAGGGCATAAGGATGTCTTGTCTGATGAGTCAATTTAAAGCAGTGACTTTAACATTTTCATTATTTTGAATATGGTGTTATTCCACACAGACGTTTCTGGAATGTTTCATCCGGGATTTATTTGATCTGTCATAACATCCTGCAGCTGAAGTGTCTACAGAGACTGTAAGGCAGACATGAAGAATTGTTTTCTTATCTCAATCTTAGCTCAAATAAAGAGAATGTTTGAGACTATACTGCAGGTAATGTATGCATATTTCTGTGAAAGGATTTACATATACAAATACAGTGGCTTGCAAACTATTCAGGCTTAATCCTAAATTTAAATTTTGTTGTCCTAATTTAGGGATTTGGTGTACTTTATCCATACATTGTGTGGCATATTGTTTAATACTATTTTTTACAGCTGCACTACAGCTGCAGCCAATAAATTGTCCAACTGATTCAAACTATTTTGCTTCCTGGTTTCAGACCTTCATGTTCATTGCTGAGCAACCTTCCTTTCATTTCACACAATCACTTCAGTACCTGTCTCTCTTTTTTCTTCCTTTTTCTCACTTTGATGTCACCATGTCCTCTAGCTTATGTGTCGATACAAGAACAGATCCAATCAAACTAAATTTGCATTTCCTGAGGGAAGCACTAGTGCTTGTAAGGCAGCCAAAAATTGTTTAAATGTTTTGGATTTTACAAAATTATTTGGAGACTGGAGTTTATCCTTAAGTTTTGGTTCATTCTGTATGCTGCTGTACCCAAAAAGCAAATGCTAGTATAACAACCAATTTTTCTCAATGCAAATCGATTATGTAAATTGTACTTTCATTTTACACATTTAAATTGGTCACATGCAACTACAATTAGGAAAGTTTTCAGGAACTGTGTTGCATTGGCTTATTTTCATTAAGTATATTGCGCAAACAGCAAACACAAGAACAGAATAACAATCAAATTTAATGTGAATACGGCTAGATTTTAAACAATGGCAGTTATGCACACATAAAGTTAAAACTACATACACAACAAAGTTTGACCGGAGTCTGTACATTAAGCAGTTCGGGTTGAATTAGCAGCAGAAATCTGTAGATTATTGGAAGAAAACTGTTTGAGGAATATTAACATAATTCTGTCCTGTGCTGTAATAAATGTATGAAATCATGTGTTTGCTGTCAAAGGATGAGAAGATTGGAAGTAGTTCAGTAATGAAGGAGGAGTGACTGCTGGGAGTTTCCTGTGTGTCTCATGCTTGTGTGCCATCCACAGCGAATCCGCCTCCCTCATGTTATCTCTCACACACACATTGCTACACAGCTGTTGTGCCACAAAGCACTACAGGCCAGGATTTCAACATGTTATATTGTCCTCTCAACCAGACAAAAATGTAATCTATGCTGTATAAAAAAATATCTGCTTGTATGAGTGTCTTGTGGCACTAAATTTCTTGCTCATTGGGCTAAATCAAAACTTTTTGCAGGAAGCTTTAAGACAACATAAGGGACAAATTGTGTTAATGTTAGTGTTGCTAATACGAGTGTTTGTCATTTGCCTCAAAATGTTTGATAGTCCTAAACTGACTAGAAAATTTCAATTAAAGGTTTGGTCTACTGATTTTAATGCTGGCTTAGAGCATTATGGATTATATACGACAATATGGATTGTACAGAGTGCCATACAAGTAGAAATGGCGACCTCACAAGCAGTTTATTAATCAAGATAATTTGTTTTGAACTAAACTATAAGATCTAATGTAACATGAGAAACTTAAAGGACCTTAAAACAGCAACTCTTCTGGGTTTCTAGGCCATATTGTGCACAAAGATAGAAAACTAAATAGACTTTAATTTAATAGACTTATTTAAAGTAGGTTTGTATATACTGAATTTATTTCATATTTACTGTTGATACTATTCAAAAAGTCATAACTAAAAATTGAGTCTCACATAGGACTAAGGACTTCTACTATTTACAATATATGTGAGTCATTACATTTCTGTAGAATGTTTGCCTGAGAATTTGAAAGAAAGCATCAACATTTTAGAGAAGTAATTTGCGTGTAAATGATTATTCAATATTTGTTTACATTGTTGTCAGTAGCTAGAGAGCACATTCCAAAAGCTGTGTTTTGGTACTTTTACCCAGATAACTTGGAACAACTTCACAATGGAGTTAATCTCTCATCTCAACAAATTTCCTCTCCTCAGCATTAAAAAAACAGATATGGAAGTAAAAAGGGCACCGTTGCTCAATGAGTAGGACAATAGATAACAGCAAAATAAGCTCAGCTGCCATTATGGTGTTTGAAACATATTTCTGGGTAAAGTCATGTTTTTGCATGGTTAACAGACACTAACGAAACATTAATTTTACACATTGTTTTCCAACCAGCAAATATAAAATCACATATGGTTGTGCAATTTTATGACCTCACATGCTAGATAAACTGTGTTGAGTGTGTATGTTGTTCTCAACAGGGCACATATCTGACCTATCTGTCTGGTGTGTATTGGTTTCACTCAGGTGATGGTCTGAACTCTGCTCTGTACCGAATCAATAAAGGTCTGTGCTACAAATACACAAGCTTATTTACAATGGAACAGCCCACCAAGCATCCTTGACCCGATTCTTTCCTTTCAGTATCATGGACATCATCCAAAACAAACATCACATACTGCACGTCACGCCACGTACTCTAAAACTAACAAACATAAAGCTCATCTCAAGAGCTCAGTGTCTTCATTCACAGAGCAAAACTATTGTCACTGTCTGCTAAAAAATAACAACAGTATTAAAATGGCATACAATAATTTGTCAGGAGATCCCAAAACATAGTGGTCTTGTACTCCACAAAGAGACAGAATCACTCTAAATTATGTAGGATAGCGTATAAACATAAACTTCCACATCCTGTTTAGTTTTAGGCACAAATAACATCTTTTCTGTCCCACAACAGTGTGCAATAGCTTATTGTTGGTGTAAAGAATTTAGTCAAGCAAAACTATTAAAACTTTAATAATCCAGAAAGTTTAAAGCCTTGTGTGACTCTTTGTGGTCACGTCACACACGCCACCGAACAGCTGACGGCGGTGAACAGCAACCACGCGTGTGCGTGAGAGGGAGGTGGCGTGCGCTCGCGTCACACGTCCTTCCGGCCTCTGATTGGCCAGGGCAACTCACCAGACATGACCGCGCTTGTTTTCTGCAGCGGAAACGCGCGTGTGGTATAAGATTTGTACAGAGCGGTAAAAGAGGCAGATGTGCTTCGTGAAAAGATAATGTGACTGAGCAGCACATGTGAAATCATCTTTTGTTAGTGTTACAGTTTGCGAAGTAGCTTTAAAAAAACATTTTAGATTAGACGAGCTCATTCCCTAGGGATTAAGGTGAGTGTTTAAAGCCTGTATGTTCACAAAAAATGTATTTCATATTGGAAACATTTACAAACTATTTGTTTTTAATATATGATCGTCAAAGCTTTTGCGATATATTTAAGTAAATTGCATTCGTTTCCTGTTATCGTACATTTTTAACATTATTAAAGAGAAGCGTGCTGCTTAAGTTTATTAATTATTGTATTCTTAATTCTCAAAGTGCCAATGCCAAGACTAGAGGAGCATTGCTGGACCTGCTCCTGTTCAAACGGTGTGAAGTCAAAGGATCTGTCGAGCGCCAGCTGGGTCGCTTGTAAAACGGGTGAAATGATGTCCATCATAACCTCGCTGTTGAGCCACGCATACGGCTCTCTACACAGCCTCCAGTCCGCAAACCTGATTCGACGAGGACTTGTATTGTTTATCGTCGGTGTAGTTCTCGCCTTGGTGCTGAACTTACTTCAGATCCAGAGAAACGTTACTTTGTTCCCAGAGGAAGTGCTGGAGACTTTGTTTTCATCTGCCTGGTGGATTCCGCTTTGCTGTGGCACCGCTGCCGGTAAGTCTCGAGTAAATTGTATTAATCGATGGGTCTTTAATGTCATAATGCAATATTCATAAAGACAAAGTAGTGCGTATGTAGGAGGGGTGTTTTATCTCGCCTAAGTGGTCATTATTAATTTTGTTTTATTATTACTAATGCAAACACTAGTCTGTGGTGTGTTATATGTGTACATTATGTATTAGTCCCCACACCTGTGCTTGGGGGCTGATTTGTTGACATACATCGAATTTCTGGCTTCCTCGCCTTCGGGTTGTCCTGCCCTGGAAACAGCCGGGCATTCCGGGTTTTGGGGTGCTGCGTTCTCATTGGCTGAGCTCAAAACGGGTGAGCTGTGAGGGAGGAACGTCATTGGCTGCTGCGCTGAACATGCCACTTAACCGAAGAGAAATACGGAAGTGGTGTGCGGTATAAATTAATAAAGAATTCGATCACACTCGACTCCGCCTCCTGCATGCCACACAGTCCACGTAGGACATATAGCACCAGTCCTGCAAAATAAAACAAAATTTGTAAAATAATAAAGCAAAACAGTCATAGGTGCCAATGCAAATGTTATTATTGGTCACTTTTAAGGACTGTTTTAAAGGGTTTATGCTGACGCCACAACAATCATCAAGAAACAACAGACAACACTTCTGTTATATACACACTAATCCTTAATAACTTTCTAGTGTTTGCAGATATCATATGGTATTCATCCCTCACTAGCTTCAACTCTATTTTTACTTGTAAACATAGCCTTGTAAACTGTTGGGCTAGCTTTAAATGCTTTAGATAAAGTTTGGTTAAATAAACGACTGTAATAGTTAATGCACTTTTTCTCTTTTTTTCAGCTGTGGTTGGTCTCTTGTATCCCTGCTTGGACAGCCATCTTGGAGAACCACACAAGTTTAAGCGGGAATGGGCAAGCGTGATGCGTTGCATTGCTGTTTTTGTAGGCATTAATCATGCCAGTGCTGTATCCTTACCAGTGCACTTTTAAAACTATTGATATTGTGCCCAGAGAACGTATAAAACCATGTCAAAGTGTTTTGTTTTGAGTTTACAAGAATGGCTTATTATTGTACTTAAATTAAGACGCATCACTATCACATCTGTGTGAATATTAACAACAACAACCAATAAAAGTGCTCCATTATTCTAAAAGTGCTAAACTAGATCTACTGAGTACACCTTAAGTTCTTTTCCTTAAGTCAAGCTCCCTTACAGAAACTGGACTTTGCCAATAATGTTCAACTCTCACTAACTCTTGCTGCCCTATCTCTGGGTCTGTGGTGGACATTTGACCGTTCTAGGAGTGGGTTTGGTCTAGGACTGACCACTGCTCTGCTGGCGACTCTCATTGCTCAGCTGCTTGTCTACAATGGCATCTACCAGTAAGTTATAATTAACAGCTTAAAAAATAAGACTTAGTAAGAAATAAGACTTAGTGAGAAATCACACTAACATCTGTATTTATAGATATACTTCCATAGAGGTTAATCATACAGTCAGTTTCTCTAAATATTGAATCATTGTATATGAGCCAACTAAATCTTACACATGATGATTCACAATTTTTTTTAATCCAATAATATTTTAATATTGTACAGATCAGTCCTAATAGTTGACTTAAATAAGAGTATTATTGGTTGTGTAAGTGCTTTATCTGTTGTTTCAGGTATACATCTCCAGACTTCTTGTATGTTCGTTCCTGGTTGCCTTGTATATTCTTTTCTGGCGGAGTAACAGTAGGAAATATCGGGCGACAGCTAGCTATGGTAAGAAAGTTCACCTGTCTGTGTAAAGAGACCTACCACAGTATACATGTTACAAACATTTATCTCTTATCTTCCTTTAAACTCTGACAACCCCTTTGTCTATTTTTTCCTGTTCATTGTAGTCCTTTATAAACATTAGATAAACGTTACATTATTTGTAATACCTATATTGTCTTGTTGCTGTAGTGCTCTGTACTAGACCTATGAACACACAGTGCAGCTTAGACTTCAGAAGTGAAACTTAAGTGGGCACAAGTCAAGAAACAAAAGTAAAACAGCTTTAGAACATCTTAGAATCATTTCCAGTTATTCACAGGATTAAAGCTTTCTTATCATAACAGGCAGAATATATAAACATAACAGAATTCCAATATTTATGATTTGTAGATCAGCTCACAACACTCATAATATAGCTATAAACACAAACTTTTGTAAACAAATGGCTTTTGTACCAGTTGCGTTTCTTAGTGATCAATTTGTCAACAATTTCTAGTGTTGTGATGACGTCCCCACAGTCTTGCGCCTCGCCTAAAATGTCATGCTTAGACGTCCCAATTAGTCACTGATTGTTGTCTGAGGCATGTTTGTGCCATCCTCTCCAAGCGGCTCAGTCAGCTGTGCCTCTTTGTCCTGCTGACATAACCGCCTTTTTTCTCAGTGAGGGCGTGAAAGCAGATTACACATCTTGTTTATCATGCCAATGGTCAGAGAGTTAAAGCCAGTGAAGTGCTTTGTTTACCAAGTGGAAGTTTTACATGTTGTTACTGGTTTTTGAGTGCTTGACCAGTTGCAATTAGCTGCAGGCTGTTACCTTTTTAACTTGCATTTATATAGTGGCCAGTTGGTTTGGTAGAAGCTGTTCATTAGAGTGCTATTAAAAGGGGAACTGATACATATTAATGCCACATTAGTCAACATCACCATCTGAGAAGTGATATTTTAAACTGTAAGACACAGTAGATCCACAGTGTAGACGTACTAAACCAGGAACTTGACATTTGCTGTGTCTATGAATCACTATCATGTATTCTGCCAGGCCGTGATACTGATATTGTAATGATGTCTGTGAAATGTGGATAAAAATTACAAACCTCTTAGTACTATTACCACTCATTATATTTACAAAATAATTTAAAATGTGTTATTTACGTTATTTGTTTCTTTGTCAACTCTTTTTGTTTCTGGTTAGTTTTGATGCTTAAATATGGCAATCCAACTAGACAATTCAAGTTACTGTAATGTGTTTATTGTTTTGTGTGTTTTGGTCAGAGTTCTCTTTTGATGGTTATATATTTATAACACATTGAAAATAGCTAAACTTGAGTCTAGTGATGATTGATTGCCCTTCATGTTCTATAAAAGGCTGGGCAGGAGACTGGCCAGCTGCCCATGGGTGGAGCATGTAAAGCAGGAGACAGTCTTGACCGGTCTTATTTTACAGGGCTTCCCGTCCAGTCAGACCTTATATAACTTATGTATATACAAAGCCTGTGTACTAAATATACACCAAGTGTGTCGGATACGCCATTAATGTTTAGCTTTGTAAATGTATTTCTTACAATTTGCTAAAAACACTTTTTGATGAGGTACAAAATGCAAATTAATCGTTTATCGTTGTTTATCTATGTGGTTGTGCTCAATGTGCAGGTTTATAGTTTCCTCACTAACTAACACTCTCTTTCTGCACAGGGCTCTGGTGAGAAGCCTCACAATGATTAAACGGGTGTCTGAGATCATGAAGTGAGCTTCAGTGAGTGCCAAAATGGAGGGAGTGCAAACAGAGACTATATTGGGTGTCCCTGGAGACAAAGACGTTTTAGTCCAAGCATAACTTTTGCTCCTAAATTTGCTTTTTTATAACAAAAAAAGAAAACAAAGAGCGGGTTGGTCTGAGCTGGCCCAGTGTGTCATGAAGAACCTTCGAGCTGCCAAAAGACCCCCCAGCATCTGTTACTACGATCAGCATCATCTCTGTTACAACAGCTTCTTGCAGTAGTGGTAATATGAATGTCCTTATTACCAGGTTGCTGGAGTGCCACTATAGGACTGGAAAAAATCCTAACTAGTTTCACTGCTGAAGTTTAAAGAGTGAAAAGTGGTGGTGAAGCTGTGTGTACACAAATGAGTGTGCGTGTGTACTGGCCCTATAGATCCAGTGTGTGTACTAGCCCTATAGATCCAGTGTGTGTACTGGCCCTATAGAAAAGATCAGGGAGCAGGTGCTGCAAAAGCACACACATAATTGTTTTACTTTTTGCTGGAGAACTGAAAGATAAATGAAAGGGAAAATTTAAACCTGTGCAAATACCTACATTTCCAAAGAGGTCTGTGTACTGTCTGTTTTTCTATTTTTTCTTTTGACAACACTCACATACTCGTACAGACTGACCACCCTGAGTGTTACAATGAGTACCAGAGGGGTTTGATTGCCAATCACGTTTGTGCCGACTGATTATTGTAGTCTTCTGACTCAAATTATCATATTTTTCTCTTTGTTGCTAACACAGACAAAGTAAAGCTACAAACATTAGTTGTAAAGTAATCGAGTGGCACCTTGAAATCAGAATCAGTTGTTTAAAATGTCAAGAATGCCTTTTGTTAACAAAATCATTTTGAAATTAGTCAAGCTCCAAATTTTACTTTATTTTAAATGGAAAAGGTTGTAAAATTACAATGACTAAACATGAAGAAAACTGACATTTTTACTGCAGTCTCTGAGGTTTGCAATCTGTGATTGCCTTTGTATTATAAAATTGAGTGCTTTTGTCACTTCTCCAGTAATGTTTCATTTGGTTTATACTTCATTGTGTATTGCCTGTATATGTATCATATGTAGCCAGTTCTGTATCCCATCTAAGGTATTACTGGGCTAAAGTTTGGGGGTCTTTTGCAAATTAAGTGCAATCAGTTACTATGAGCCTGGTATTCTTTCATATTTATTACTTTTTAATGTTAAGGTACCCCAGATAATTCATATGCAGTATAGGAACAAACCAGCAATAAACGTATAATTTATATGGTAGAATGTAAAGGTAAAATATGACCACAGACTCTCTTAAAAGAAGTCACGCAAAAGATACTTTTCAAAATGATACCAATGACCATTTCCACAGTTCATAAAAGCAACAGTGTTATTCTTACTAGCATAGTAAATTTGGAAAATAATTCAAATGCTGTGTGCTTTGTTTGAAAATGAAACTGGTCACAGGCTCTTTAGAACCTCTCTGCTTCAGGGAGAGAAAACTGAAAGAAAGCTTTATTTAGAGGAGAATAAGAAATTCAATGATGTATTTCTGGGTGTGCATGTGTCCTTATCATTTCAGTTCTATTGTTTCTATTATTCTCAGTTCTGTTTTGAATGATATTAAATAAAACTGTGTTGTCCAGCAGGCTTTGAGTTGTTCATTCACTCTCAAGATGTGCATTATAATTTCATAAACACACAACAAAAATCTCAGTATATCATATTACCAAGAAAAATTACATTTTTACATAAATTAAGTTGTATCTATTGAGGTAAGACAATATCACACAAATTTTTTACTTTCATTCCTATAGCTTTTATTTTTTAAAGAATGAATATGAGAAAAAATGTGTTGAATCTGAGGTTGGTTGATTTCAGTACAGCAGTAATGATATTTTTCACTCTCAAACTGATTTCATTTTCTCTTTGTTAGCTTGTGTTTTCACTCACTTTAACTTTCTGTCTTATGCTTCATCTGCTTCCCTTATTAAAATCAATGAGCTGTAGAAACTGCAAGCTACATAACTGATAAATGCATGAATCCAGCTGGAATACAATGCTGACATGCTAAAATCTATAGCCTGACTCAGCAGGGTGGTGACTGTTGAGGGAGTTTCCTGTCAACAGATGTTTCCATAGTAACCAAACAATGCGTTGTCTATCATGTGACTTCTCGGAAAAAATTAAGTATTGCATTGTCACATTTGATATTTATTACCTCTTGCGTACACTGACTGTTTATCACTTTTAAAAATGCACTTCCAATGGATTTCAGCAGATGGCAGTATTGCATATTTTTCAGAAGTCCTACATAACATGTTTGAGCGTGACTTGTTTAGTGAAGGTGTTAAACATATGGGATGGATGCTGTTCGGTACCTCGGTCAGGGCAACACATTAAAGGTTTCAACTTGACACTTAACCGCAGGTTGCTCTCTAAAGGCTGTCCCTGAAAAATCTGTTACATACACTTTTTAAGAAATAATATGTTAACTAACAGGCAAACAATTATGCATAACAGCAGTTCTATAGTACAAAATATAAAAAAGCAACAAAATAACAACTGTTTGTGTGTTGTGTAGATTATGTGTTTGTATATAAATGGCTTGCAGAAGCTGTAGGATTGGATTTAGAGATTGCTCTTTTGCCTTGGGTAAGGCCCCCCCACTGTTCCTCTAATGGAAGATGATTCAGTCGAATGGACGAGAAGACAGAATCGCAATTACTCAGACTTACTGAACTCATCCCTGACATTTCTTTGGCTTCTGACTGAACTAGCACAGGAGTACAAGACAGGGAAGTGGAGGAGAGTAGGGGCAGGTGTGAAGGGGGGGGTTACAGCAAGAGAAAGAAAGAGAGAGAGAGAGAGAGAGAGAGAGGTTGTTAAAAATTAGGCACTAAGACATTGTAGATTAGAAACACACACCTAGCACACAGCTTTTTTAAAGGCTTGCACCTTAAAAGACAAAAAAAAGCTGTATAGTAACATGCACAAGTAAACAAAACCTTAATGTAAAAAAACAAACACCTTCTCCAACTAACAAAATTATCCTAAATTGGATTACCAGGCTGTGAAATAATTTGTGCTTCAGTCAACACTGTCACTGACTCCAGGAAGTGATGTGTGCATGTTAAGCCACAATGACAATATCTCTCTCCACTCACTCACTCAGTGTCTCATCACCGTCTTACTCAATCTTTGATGGTATCAACATAATGAATTGAAGAATTAGACCTAATGGGACACAGACCAGTGACGGTGTTACAGGAGGATGCAAAAAACACAGCGCTATTTCAGTCCAAATTGCCCGCAATGCCATTCAAATGCCAATCTGGCATTTAAATGTGTCTCATCCCTCACCAGTGACCAGGACTTCCATTCGCCTCAGTCAGTCTAATTCAGCTCTGGTTGTTCTAATTGGTTTACGGATTGCATGGTCGATCAAAAGACCAGCTCTTGTAAAACAGATGTGTAGATGTAGCGCAGAGATATTCTGTAAGAAGGGTCAAGGTCACACAAGATTTATGAGGATAACTATAATCAAAAACCAGAGTCAAGCAATCATTTTAACTTTATAAACCATAATATATGTAAACATATCTTGTGACTGTAAACAAAAACATGCCTTAACGGATGGACCAATTTAAACACTTTACATCAGCAAAGTGGAATAATGAAGTATTGAACTCCGATGTTTCACTGTTGTAAAATAAATCATTAAAACACAAATAAATATTCTTCACTTTTTGTTGAGCAGAGTGAATATCAGTTCTGAGATGGGTTCTGTATGAAAAGCAAACATGAGGTTATGACACATAAAGCGATCTCCGCCAATCCTTTACAATTCAAATGAATCAACACATGGTATTACGGGCTGGGATTAACTGAGTGCTTACTGCCACTATTACAACATAATCAACAAAACATGAAAACACAGTCTAAATAGAAGACAATCTAAATCGGCTTATGCTTCAAACTTACGTTTTTATTCACTAACCTTAGTCAATGTAGAGCCAATTAACGACATAGCAGATATATTTATAACGGTATAGCAGATATATACACAAGATATAGTCTATCAAAATAACGTTACGCAGAAGTTACGATTTCATAATGTCAAAGGAAAACCAGATAGATGATTTCAGTGCCAGTTTAAAGTTAGATTTTATTTTCTCTTTTCAGACGGCGGTCGTTCAGAGCTCACACTGCTTAAGTTAATTTAAGTGCTACAATTTAAAGACATTTGTTTAAAAATCGAATTACAATTTACTTTTAGCTGCCGAAAATATGTATTCCGGTAAGATTTCATATCCAGTCTTTTAATTTCCAGAGAATAATTGACAAACATTAAGAAATACTTTGTAGAATTAGTGCTTACATCCGCCAATGAACAAATATTCTGAACCCGTTTCAGAAATCGATCTAGCACTTATTAGAGAAAACATACTTATGTCTGGCCTTACACTGAACTTTCACCTTTCATGCAAACAAACAGTCAAGACTAGAAACTTCACAGCACCTTTGAGAAAAGTCCTCAACTCATGGGAGCAGAATTTACCAAGTGCATTATTGAATATTTATCGGGGTAGAGAGTGACTTTGTCAACCTAAAATATCTGATCAACTTCATGATGTAAAAGCCCGTTCTAAATAATTCAATTTACGTCTCTTAAATGTATGGAGTCGTTTCTTTAGTGCACTTCTACTTTAAATTCCAAAAATAATTTAACATACCACTGGTCAGGGGGTAGGAAGGTTACCCTATACTGGAATATTTTAAAGCTGAACGAATAATACAGACAAGTGCAAAACACAGAATTGGAGATAAAAGATTAATGTGTGAAATGGTCAAATGACACATTCCCTGTCACAAAAGCCGGGGAGCAGATGTGGATGGAACGGGTTCCGGTCGAGTACAGGCGCACAAAAGAGGACTTTAACTTTCTCAGAGGGGCACTGCAGAGGGACACATGGGTAAAAAAAAACCATACCCATGATGAATATTTCGAAAGCAGAAACCTATTCTGCGTTTAAAACTTGAGATTTAATCAAAAATGTAAGGAGACTTTTGACCGTATAGTAATATGTAAAAGTATTGGTCACATTAGAGGCGTCACCCATTTTAAATATGTTGACTTATTTTGTTTTAATGTCAGTAATAAATATCAATATAGATTTCCAAGCATTCGTCAATTTAAGCATTCCAAGCATTTGTCATTAACTATAGGAACCACATGAGGTTTTTTGTATGAACAAAGAGTCCAACAACAGTATACAGACATCACAAGTAATGTGGCAGTATCTTTAAGATTCCCAGAACAACCTTACCAGCTTATCTACCCTAAAAGAGCACCAAGAATAAACCTGTTTTAAACTAAAAGGGTGGCCATATCAAATATTGACTTCATTTAGTTGACTGATAAATTCAATAGATTTATATGTGAAAACTTCATAACTTCATAACCAGACAAAAGTTGTTTTGTCACAAACAACTAAAACATTTTACAATACTGGAAGATTCCAGTACACCAAGTGTTCCAAAGAGTTTTTGCACCAAACTGTACGATAAAGTCTATGCTTTTTACTCTGATTGGCAGCTGGTAAAAGGCCATGTTGAAGTCACATTTATGAAACCCCCTCAGCTGTGGTCAAAACAAATATCTTAGGGGTTAGGTTAAAGGTGGGGCACGCCACACATGGAATCAGCGTCTTCTCTATATATACATGCTAAATCTGAGGATATGAGTGATGCCACACACGAAGAACATCATAGCCTATTTTTTTCACTAGCATAGTAAAATCAGCCCCACGTAACAACTAAACTAAACACCCGACACTAAACTCTCTCTTCACATTTTTTAAAGGATGCTATGGTCCTGTTTCTTTGACAGCGTTTCTATTGCAATTTATGTTCAAATAAAGTGAATTAGAGGTATGTGAAACATGCTTGTGGATTTGCATACACTTGTGACTGAATAACTCACTAGAAATGAAGCAACAAGTGCACAGTGGCGATGAGGTGGGCAAAGTGTTAGAGACAAGTGTTACTGCTCACGTCACGCGCCACACTTGTTGCGGGGGTCGTAAACAATCAGAAACGCGCAGCACAGGTGCAAACGGAATTCGAAGCATCTAAACTCCGCAGTAAGCGGGATAGTGCCCTGTGACACCCACAGGGTGTTTAGACAGCGAGACAGGTATCCTAACATGAGCTGTTTAATGTAATTTGTTTAACATTGGTCATTATGCTTTTTAGGAGTGCTATACATCTTAAAGCTGCGTTTTTTGGGTCCCGGTAAGTTGCCACTCATAACGTCTTCCTCCGCCCACCCGGGTGTTTTTGTTGGACCTTAAACCACCACGTGGTCTTTATTAGTAACGTCACAAGTATAAGATGCCCCAGCTTGAGAAAGGTATCCACTTATGCGCGGTACTGCTGCACATGTGTTCAATAGCCGTTTTATTAAAAAGTTATTGAAAGTACTTTCCATAAATGTGTTTCTTTTCTTGTTTTCTACAGCTTATATCTTAACACTGGGATAGACTTTATTTATCATTATTACTTAACTTGGCGCGTAATCATCTAAAAGTTTATTCTACAAATTTGAGGGACATTTAAAATGTTAACTTGATTACACTAATAACAAGATAAAGTCAGGGGGGTTTAAAAAGTTTAATGATTATTGCAAGATGACATTGTTAAACCTTAGAGATACAATTACGTTGTAAATTGTATTTAACATATTTTTTTATCAGTCACAGAAAGTAAATAACTTTTTTTAATTGAGTATAACTTCCTAAACAAGTGAAAATCAGATTACCTTATATACCTAATATAATTCAAAGGAAGTAATCAGAACCTGCTGATCTAACTTCGTCTCTGTGATAAGAAAAAATAGTCCATAGCACTTACAATACAGTGTTAAAAATTGACTGCTAACATAGCCTAAAATTAACATGGTTGAATAGAGACAGCTATTAAAAAGGTATTTATAAGCTACTGAAGTTTAACAGATTGAAATACAAGTAATAGCCTAACAAATACAAAAATAAATGCATACTAATAAAAACAAACAAAAACAAAATACCGTCAATCAAAAGGTCAATTATTGTTTTACTTTTCGTTTCATGTGAGACCACAGCATACAACCTAATTACAATTTATTATATTATTCCACATCATGACAGAAAAATAAGATTCACAAAAACTGACAGCAGTCTGATCCCAACAGTGTAGAGAGCAATTATAGACGGGTCTTTTTCACATTTCACAAGTTACTGACAACTGGGCACAAATCAGTTTGGAAATACGTTTGATCCGTAAAGTTAATGAAATATAATTTGGAGTGACGTGTCTGAAAGGCAATCTAAATACGGGTTTTCACGGTGATAAATTGGGTATTTGTGAAAGTGAAATCGCACCTGTGGCACTTTACATCCATGCCTTTGCCAAGACGAATGAGAGTCTAAATGCCTCAAACATTTCCAAATCTTAAATGATTTTTCGGTTAGCTGGAAAAGGCTCCACTCAACCCAGTTAAACCGTTTTGTCTTCCTGATTCACTGAAATCTTCGAGGTGAGATGACGCAGAAGAGATACAAGACTAAAGCTTTGACTATCAATAAAGCAATTTTCTCCAAAAGGGTCTCAAGATGGGAGCAGCATTCAATTAGCTTGATCCCATCTAAAGAGCCTTAATTAGGTTTATGGAGGACGCCACATGCACGGCGGGTCAGGGACAGCAAGACTGTTTAGACTGAAAGGAGACTTATTTACGCCAGGACGATCAGACGCTTTAGAATTAAAGGCATTAAACCCTATCAACTCTATCCACCCAGCGTTTTTCAAAGTGTCCACCCTGCTAGGACCCGGACCCCGACAGTGCTTTGCTTCGAAGGAATCTGGATTTGAAACAACAAGCATCAGTCAGACATTTAGACCAATACCCACATAAGTATTGGTTTCACATTAAAACAAGCCAAATTTTGCCTAGTGGTTTGTAGATAGCCTATTAGTAAGTTAATATCAGTCTGATCACCTTAAGTCGTTTTTTTGTCATGCATTAGGTTATAGAACAAACAACTTATTCGAGGGGCAAAATTTAAAGCCATTTACAAAAATGTCGCTGAAGAAGATATTACGATTTAATTTGGAAAATAACTGTCCTCATGTCTGTGTTTTGCAGATCCAGGTGGTTGACCGGATTGGATTTTGCCCTGTCTGGTGTCAGAACTCATATTGCAGGCGTGTTTTGACTGGCCGTGTTGAGTGTGTGTCTTTGCGGGAGGGTGAGACAGTTAAGGGGGGTGTGTTATCCTTTATATCTGGCTGGATAATCTATGATCACCAAGTCTCGCACACACACCACAGCGACTATTCACGAATTGACTCACCTATTGTAATGACCCAACCAATGGCATATATGACGTGTTTAAGGCTCGAGCTCAGGAGAACCCAAAGACAACATACCAAGAGTCAAACACTAGGCGTCCCTAACCATAACTAGTTTAAGATATTCATTCCAATATAGGCTAACCTCGAGGTGACTTAACCCATAATACATCTAGGAACGTTTAGGTACTACAATACAGTTGCAAAATGCAGTACAATACAAGAGCAAAGGGCAAATAAAATATTTTTAGTTATGGCTTGAAAGTTGCCGTGACATACAGCTTCCATTCACTCAACATAAATGCTGCAACGGACCATCCAAAGCAACTTTATAGTTTGTCTGTGGCAAACAAAACAAGTAAATCTTTTCACACTACGCCTATACGGAAAAGACACGACTGGACCAAAATGACACCAACAGAAATTGTAAACACAAAAATATGGAGCCTCGATTAGGCTATACAAAGAGCCAAACCACTGACCACAATCAAAACATTATGTTTTAATACAGTTTCCGCCATTCTTGAGAACACTTTGCACACAGAAAACGCACTTGAACATAATTGCGCGTAAATGACCAGCGCTCACACAGAACAGCAATATTAAACAGACAAATAAAACATCACTGTATGGGCCAAATCCTGCAAAGGGGTTCATTAGTGGTGCCAAGCAGTTATGACCACTGTATGAAGCGTGCATGGGGCACGATAAAGAAGAACATATAAAAGATACGCATTTCTTAAGAAAATGAAAACGTCTTATATGCGTAAAACGGTATCGTATGCTGTATTATCCATAATATTCAGGGTTTATCGGTGCTTATTGCACATCCGATTGAAAAGATAAGTTTATAATACATTAACTTTATTACTTAGACAACAGTAAACTAAGTCATTACATATTCGCAGTTTTGCCATTATGGGAAAGGAAGCCTCATATTGGTGGAGTGAAATCATTGGGTATATAAATAGATGACGCAAAAGTGGGTGTAGAAGAAACAAGATAGCTCATTTATAGCATTAGTAAAAGTATATCAAATATCTGTTATGTTTTTTCAAAATGCAAAAGTATATTTTAATTAACTAAGTGCTATTTTGATACTACTGTGATATTTATGCCAAAATAACAATAATAACCAAAATAACCGAGTAAACGTCCGCTCCACCCTGTTTGTAGCTACAAAAAGACAAGGGCCACGGCGCTTTTGTCAGCTGCTCCGTTGTCTTTCATCCATTTCTTACTTATTATTGTTGTAGGGGAACGGCCTGTGCCATTAAAGCCATTTTAAAACCTTCAGATAAGAGCCATGTACCCTCAATCCAAAAGGTACAACAAGGAACTGGCTATTCTATAACTACGGACTATTCAAAATGCTTGTTGTAGAGGGATCTTCCAGCAAAAGCAGTATGATAATAAGAACGCAGGGAATTAAAAGAACATGACTACATAATATCCTTGACACACAGACCATTTCTTGACAACAGAATTACTGTGCAACAATATCATTTCTCAAATGACTATGTGCGCTCCAAACACAACAACCAACATAAGATCAAAACATGTTCTGGAACAGCTTGTGCTGCAAAACGAAAGTAACTCTATAATTATTTTTTATTTTGGGAAATATAGGGTATAGAAACTATCTTAATATAAACAAGATCTGTGATATCGGGCACATTGTTAATGCCATAGAAAAGAGATTAGGCAGAAAATCTGCATCAGTTAGGAACGCTAGGTCACGCTTTTTGCTCTCCACAGAAACGTCATTATAGGAAATACAATCAGGCCTCTTAAGAAAGCTGTTTAGTTTAAAATACAAGCTACTGAATTTATTTTGGGCGAAGCCTGCACTAACCACCCATGGCAGCATCCAACTAGATGATACCTATACAGATGTTATATTACGCGTGCCTAAGAGCTTAACGAGATCTATGTAACAAACCAAAAGCCATTATTGTAGCTATTGTTTGTGTTGGGCTATGCAGAGCAATCATTACCAACAGACAGTTGTCGGTTATGTCAATGTGGCAAATGCTTAGGCGTCTGACCTATAGGTCGATGCGCCGTTCATCGTTCACATAACAATGCATCCAGGTTGCATCAATAACTCTAAAGACAAATAAAATAATTTAAATCGTACAGATGCACGCGGTGCCTATTCTCTGCCCTGTGGTGTGAAAGCGCGAGACGGTAACAGTATGTGCAATACTGCCATTGTTTTAGTCATTGCCACAACATCTAGACTAGGGTCAAAGGCTTATAAACAAGTGAAACACAATAAGTTCAGAAAGTTTTGTTTATTGCGGGCGCGACTACACAGATTGAGATTCTTTGACGCTTCATGATCTTTTAAAGAACTAAGAGCATAGGCCCACAGCGCATGAGCACAATGAACATCCAATATCACTATTAAAGCATTAAAGTTCGAGTTTAATGTGTGCAATGTACGTATGCAGTGCATCATACATTTTAGGATATAAATTCTATAACAAGAATGCCAAATGTCTTTGCCCAGTCAGAATGTACAGCACGCTAATTCATATAGCATTGATGTAAATAAACTGAGTAACTTAAATTCCACGTCTACCAATAAAATGTAAAATGATCATGCAATGTTACATGATCTGCATCCACAGAGAGTAATAGTTGATAAATTATGTGTTTGTATGGTTTATAAACAGCAAGCGCCCAACGCGAGAATCATTTTTCTCCTCACTCGTTTTGGTTCGGCGTACACCAACCTTTACTAATTACTAACCTTTACTAAACCTTTACTAAAACGATCTTTACTAATTCATCAATACGGTGATATCAATATTAGAATAAAACATTTCACCTAATAAAGCCTGATAAAAGGCATGAGAACAATATTGTAACCATGTGTCTACCTTTTGATCACGATTTGTAAAATTTGGATTTTAAAATCTGGTTTTGTGAGTGTGAAGAGAGTGTCTATCAAATTTTACTTACGGAAGACAAAACAAATTACGCTACAATCAGACCTCTAATGCTAAGAAAAATAAACGTGAAACTGATTAGTATGCAGGCTGCGTTTTTGGCACTGCCTGAATTTGTGTTTTGGTGAAGCACTGTGCCTTTAAACGTGCAAGGATGAGCGTTGTCTGTTACTCTCGAATCAGGGTCATGTGACTAGTTCTAGACTAATCTATTGGTCAAAGGCACGTGTCTAGGATACCGGAGTGCAACGTCATTGGGGGCTCGTATTAAGAACAAAAATCCGGAGTGAAAGTATTTCAGGAGCAGTTAGGAGCCCCACTTCTCTGTCCTTAGAGTAGTCACTGAAGCCCCGATAGTTGCATTGCGCAGAAAACGAACACCACCAATCTGGCAAATTCATCCACTTTAATTATAGTGCACACTGTTATGGAAAGGCGTAATGTTTCTCGTTTGTGACCACGGTGCGCACAGGCTTATTACTATCCCCAAAACTCAATGACAGATTTTCTTATTCCGTTTCGAAATTTTCCTGAAGTGAACAAAGTGGACGGAGTCGCCCGAGTAGTGGGGTGCGACTGCCCGAGTGCGGTAGAGCGATAAAGGGTTAAGGAGGGAAAGTGGAAAGTGTGTCATTATGGATGAGAATGAACAGAGCGCAGGAGAAGCGGAACAGCGAGGAGCGGTGGACGAGTCCAACAGCGCCATACGACCCCTTCTGCAAGCTCCGGCGAACCTGCAGCTCCCGCACCGCATCACCAACTTCTTCATCGACAACATCTTGCGGCCGGACTTTGGTCAAAAGAAAGAAGCGAACATCACGCGCGATGAGAGCGATCATGGTGCTAGAGAGAATCGCAGACTTAATGGTCCTAGCACGGGGCAGGTGGAAAGTACAGTACCAGCAGAGGGAACTTCCACAACACATACGAAAAGCGGAGGAAAGAAACCAGAGATAGAAAGCGAAGAGCCCTTGAAGACCCGCGGGGAGAATGTGAATCAGAGTCTGAATACAGAAACGGATAGTCCTCGGATAGTGCCCGGAAACGGAGCTCCCCAGCCTATGCTATGGCCCGCTTGGGTGTACTGCACACGCTACTCCGACAGGCCGTCGTCAGGTAGGTTTTGAATTATTTGCTTAACATCTTCTTACGCTTAGAGGAATATTCCTCAATTTATGCAAAGATCAAGATCTATACTGAACGAATTCTTGTCGTGTATATCGCTAATGTATAGGACCACCATAACTCCAGAACAAGCAAGTTAAACAAAAACCGCCAAGTCCTAAAATATGGTACCAAAAATAGGCTACAGATTAGATTACTTAAACTCCTTTTACGTTTCTACACACACAAAAAAATTCAGTTATGATTATCATCGTCTACAAACAAAACGACAAAAGTCCAAAATCGACAAAACATGCGCTTAGATCATCATCCACGTTGATATCAATGTTATGATGCGCAAAAAACTTATTTTAAGAAAATATATGTAAATGTAGCCAAACGTACCGTTTCACATTTGTTATTTATACACGTTAAATGTTTTTAATAGCATTTGCTAGTATATTGTAATGTCGTTGCTGATGTAGTTTTAAAGGGGATACAATAAGTTTAAATAGGTCTTCCTCGAAAGTAGATTTTATTAACAGAAACACAATTTTCATGCTGAATGATTGCAAATAAAGGCCATCCAAAACTTCAGTCTTTGTAGATATTTCATTCTACAATGGACAATGGAGAAGGCCTCACATATTTTCCATATTCTAAACAAGCATTTGCCAGAGTGTTTAGGTACTGTAAAGTACATTCAGCAGTTTAAGTGTTTAACTAAAATGTAATTGTTTCATACAGCAAATCAACTAATTTTTCAGACAATAGAACAATATGTGTATATCTATAACTTAACAGGTAGAAAATAATTTAAGAATAGTCATTTAGCCTATTTCGTGGAATAGAAATGTGTGGTGCGAAATCCCAAAATCTTTAATGCAAATATCCAATCGAAAATTTTTACTTCTACCGTTTTGGCACCAAAGTCCTTCCCCACAACTGGTTAATTGTTAAAACTAAGACAGTCATGTGTTTTTGGTGATCCCTGCTTATAAAAGGGGGTATATATAGTACGTGTGTAGTATAGTATCCTGTTTAAGAGTGGTATGTAATTTTATTTTCCTCCAAAACTAACAGTCGGTTTCCCCATAGCCTATATGTATTTATATAATCGCGTCTTTGCGTTGCAATGTGCTGTAGCTTTAACGTTTCTCGCGCTGTTAACAGCATGTTGACCTCCTGTATATTCAAATATTTAATGAAGTATTTTGCAAAGATTACTGTAGGTTTAAATTAGGTGGTTTTATCGCAGTAAAGCTAATTTTGTGCTGGGTATGAAGTGCTCTAAACTGCCACTACAGCCTAAAGAGATATTATCGAATGGGTTAATAGTGCGTATAGTCGTCATGTAACCATACCCATCCCACCTCGAGGCATTGAAAGGGAAAAAATGTCCAGATTGAAGCTAGCCGCGAATCCCTCATCTATATTCTGCTTCATCTCTGAGGTTTCCCGCATTACCTATTAATGTAGCCTCAACTGTGAGAAAGACAAACCAACATACTGCTCACACCAAAATGTGACGCAAAATAATAAATAAATAAAGCACACGTAAACACATTCATAAATTACAACATATCGTGGAACACGTTCACAGCCCCCTTCTCTTCAGACCCCGTATGAACATGAACAAAACAATTTGTTATACAATTTGTGCGTCGTTCTCAAACGAACTCAGTTTTTCTGTTATTGAATCCACACAGGTCCCAGGTCTCGCAAACCAAAGAAGAAAAACTCTAGCAAAGAGGACAAACGACCCCGCACGGCATTTACGGCGGAGCAGCTTCAGAGACTCAAGTCCGAGTTCCAGAGCAACCGCTATCTGACCGAGCAGCGACGACAGTGTCTGGCGCAGGAACTCGGTCTCAATGAATCGCAAATCAAAATCTGGTTCCAGAACAAGCGGGCCAAAATCAAAAAGTCCACCAGCACCAATAACAGTCTAGCATTACAACTGATGGCGCAAGGACTGTACAACCACAGCACAGCTACAAAAGAAGACAAATCAGACAGTGACTGAGACAGAGAAAGTCGGGAGGGGTGGAGGTGATGGTGGAGGAAATGGGGGTTTAGGTTATATTTACAATGCAATAATTCTAAAGATAAAGGGCCAGTGAATAAATATACCAGCATTACTGAAGTTAAATATAGGCTATATCGAATTATGTCGAAATACGTTTATTAAAAACAATTATGAAATAATGGTCAAATTATTTCAAAAATAGGCTATATAGGTGCCGTATTTTTGCACTTGGCAGAGTGGTTCTCTTGAGAAACAAGCGTGTTTCTAATGTTTTTTTCAGGTTCTCACTAGAACCGACGGTTTCCAGCATTAGCGCATCGAACATTTATATACATATATACATTTATATACATACATTAGTTATGTGGAAAATGCGAAAAACCTTGCTTAAGTCCAAAGAGTTTCTACTGCTGCATCCAGGCAACTGTGATTATGAAATGCATTGGACTGGTTTTATTCCATGTTTGTCGTTTTATTTGATTTGATGTTTGACAGAAAATGGACGCAGCAAACGTCAGATCTTTGCAGAATATGATGTTTAAAATAATCAACTTTATTGTAAATACGTTCACAGTCTTTGCTTGGCTAATTTAAATGTGAGAATTGAAAAAAACTATTGCGATGGACTATACAGATCGCGCGAATTTATTTTACTGTGCATTACATTGCAAGTTACCTGGTTGAACTACCATGTTAACAGCCTAACCTAATAATAACATTGGACTAACCTTCATTATAGCCTGGTCAGAGCATTTTAACAAGGTGCGCTAAATAAATAAACAAATGTACCGAAGCGTCTTAAATCCAATACACAGTTTTTATAAAAGAGCAATATAATCATTTTTTGTAGCAAAGTATGTTTTAATCATTATAATGCTGCCTATAAACGTGTAGCTCACTGACAATGATTTACGCTTATGCGCACTCTTGACAAAAGCCAGGGTTAAGCGCCACAACACATCACACATAGAAATATAAACAAATATATAAACACACAACTATCAAATAAAAAAATAAGCAAACCAGCTGTTTACTGTATAACAGATGTTAAAATACTGTTTTATTGTTGACTTCATATTTGTTATGTATTTATATAGATTATATTGAGGAAAAACTTTATCCAATGACTGGTGTTGCTTTTTATGTGAGAGTAGATTTTTAAGGTGTTTAAATTGCTTATTTATATTGCAATAACTTTATGTGAATGAAGCGTTATTGGGGCCTTTGCATGAAAGCTGAAAATAATCATATTAGGGCATATTCACGCGTATTTAAAAAAGCTGAAAAGTATGATCGAGATTTAAGTTGCAGACTGTGCCTATATACCAAATTGTGCAAGTTTTACTTTTGGAATATATTTGTTTTATACCTGAGAAGAGTGTGTGATAAAGCCACCAAACTTAACACACTTTGCCTTACAAGTTCAAGTGCGAACTTTATAACAGAACTGTGCCGAATCAGAAAAACGGTGTTAATTCAATTGCATATAAGCATATCTATGAATATGGCCTTCTATCTGGTAAACGACCTAATGAATTTAATCATCAGCCGAGAAACTATCTATAAAAGCTATAAGAAACCTGTAATGAAAAATTTGACAAGTATAATACAATGTTATTTTTATCTTTGGTTTACAGGTACTGTTTGTTACATGTGTAAATAATTTGTATTCCGTACGTATTAATTGTGTAATTAACTGCCACCTGAAATCTGATAAGAATTAAATAAACAATAAGAATAAAACTTTCAATGTCTCAATAGCGTCCATTTGTCTATAAGATTTAATAACTGTCTTTCGCTGCAGCTTTATCTGCAGTCTTACCCTCAGGTTGAAAAGAACGTGCCACCCTCCCATCAAATGGGAGCTGAGCCCAGCGGATATGACGTCATGGCGCTGGCACACAAAGCTTTGCCAAATCAGGAATGGGTCCGAAATGCATCAGCAGCAAGGCATTTGAAAAGCATTGGAATATCCTTCGGGCTGATATAATACACCACTAACCAACGCATGAGCTTTTGGGCGTTCATTCATTTGGTCTATTTCTGAATCCTCTGCATCAGCGAAATTTGGTTATAAAGAAGCGTACTCCATATAACTAAGACAAGAGAGACATTAACATATAAGCGCTGGATAGTTTACAGGGACTTTAGTCCGTAAAACTCACTCATAGTATCGGTTTTGCAATGTTAATATGCATATGTTTGCGTGAAGATTACATAAATGCGCACATAACCTATTGTGCACAGTATGTCACAGTCATGTTTATGAAAAAAGCACGAAATTAACTAACCATTTCTATAGGACCGGGGTGACAGAACCACTATTTGACCAGAAAGTGAAACTATTTGTTTTGACCCTCTGTAAGGATCTTCAGCTGAAACAAAGTATATCCCCAAATAAAATGTCCCGAAATAAGCAAACATCAACAAGCAAATTAGACTACAAGAATGCGAGAGTTGCACTCGCATTCTTAACTAGAAAATAAGAAATAATGGATTTTGGTCTTTAAAAAAATACAATAGCTAGCAGCGAACTGAAATATAATTCTAAAAAAGTAAAACTGTCATAAGTTTTTTTAACAAATATTTTAACAAATGCATTAACCTAGTAATTTATCTAAAACTGATTTTAAAGTTAGTTTAAAATTCTCTGTGTGAACTGTACCTAAAGAGCACCATGCATTCATTTTAAACCAGAACCTAACTTTAAACTCAGGTAATAATACGCAATCCGCTTTTTGTTTATAATGTTCAATTAATCTTTATGAATCACATAATCAATTTATTTGTATCATAAAAATGACATGGACTATCAAACTTTAACCTTAATTCAACCAACTTTGAATCACCAAGTTTATTAGAAAGTCGCGCAAAACCTTGGGCTATGTTTCTCCTTTATGTTTGTAATCGTTAAAAGCTTTAATCAAAAGGGACTGGCAAAACATTGAATAACATTGAATAAAGTGTATATTAAACCTAATGACTGCGATTTAAACATTTTTTAAAAAGTATTTGTCTGCAAAAATCAATTAAAATAAGGAAACACACCAAATAAAATCTAGAAACACATCTGGGGTTAAAACAACCCTCTGGTGAGGTGTATGTTTTTATTTGTATGTGCTGTACCACACACCTGCAGGCCATCTTATACAATGAGCCACAATTGTAACAGACAAACAAATGGTTAATGCATAAAAAGTTGAAAAGTATAGTAACACAGTTTGTTAATAAAAGCAACAACTTTGTCTCTGTCTCCAAGCAGGCAAAGTGAACAACCGTCCGGTTGTCCACAAAACTTGTTTAATGTTTGCAGAGGGGCTGTCAGAGTGCTCAAAAAGCCAACAGGACTCAAACTAAACAACATCTTGAATACCTCAACAGATTCACACACACTTTTGCAGTATCAATTTGTTGAGTCACTCAAACCATAACGTGACTTTCCCTAAAATAAAATCTGCTCATAGTACACCTGTCCTCTGGGGGGAGGTGAAGGGGACACAGACAACTGGCATTTCCAAAGCAGTGACCTGCTCAATGACAATGCCTCATCTACATTTCTTTTCTAGCAGCCCTTGTACGAGGAAGTGATGCCTAGTGGTTGAGGGGAGAGGTCCCTGACTGACTTTCTATAGAGCAAAAGTATGTGTTTGTGTGCGAGCAAAGTAATGAGAGAGACAGAGGCTGAGAAAGAGAGGGAGGGAGAGGGGATAAGAAAACCCCAAATGAAGGTCAAACCCTCCTGTCATGGCTGCAGGTGGCTCATTTCCTCTGCAAGGAACAGTTCCCAATCCGTTCCACTCCCCCTTTTGCTCTCTTCGGCTACCTTACACTCAACTTTCTATATTCACATACACACAAAATGTTTTCAGAGAGTAGTTTAGGTGTAAATGTTACAGAATAGTCTAGAACAAACAAGCACATTATTGTCAGTTATCACAAAACAGTCTAAAAATCTTACATTTACACAACCCATCTGCACAATCATTAATTGGCATAATTTAATTTCCTCGAATTAACCCAATGTCTGTAGAAAATATGTAAAGTGTTAAAATACTACAATTTCAAACAGTCAAGCAGGAGAAAAGTCTAAGGTGGAGGGAAGGTATGAAAATACGTCTGCTTTCCATACAAAAGATTCACGCACCCTCAATGCTCCCCCCTAACCCCAAACACTCCCACTGTGCTTTTCTGCCTTGAGTTTTCCAAACGCTTCCTATGGACCAGCAAGGAATGCGGCTGCGAGGTTCGGAAACGTTGTTAAAAGAGTGAGGGATGCAAAAGGAGGACAATAGGAATGACATCAGGCTGATTTCACACCAGGCCCTAGGATGGCCAGACCCAAGCCAGGACCCTTACTACGCAAGGCAGATCAAAAAGACTGCTGCACATATGCAGACCAGTCCAGCAAGGGAACGAATGGGACAGCGGAGAATGCTAATCCACAGGACAAATATATTTTAATCTTGTTAGAATACAAGTTAATGCCGCTGCTAGATGATGGGAATGAGTTCAGGGAAAGGGTTAGATGAATTTCCGATCTTACTTTAACACTAGCTTTAACACTAACACTAGCTGTTGCAGGTGCACATACACAGTCATTTCTATAGTCTACAAACCTCACACCAAGACTACTTATTTTTATTCACTCATTTCATTTAAACTCATATAAACATGATAGAACAGACAGATCAGTATCCTAGTAACAAGTAGTAACCTTATGGTGAAACAACAGACAGACAGAAACACTCATACAATAAGGTTGGTTTTTCATTTAGGGGAAACTGGTGGTGGTGTCAGTGACCTCTACTGAAACCCCAGCAGGGCTCTGACACGCAAAGGAAATGAGTCTGAGTGAATGAGTGTGTCTGTGTCTATCTGCTGAGCACCTTGGAAACTCTTGATCTCTCATGTATGGAACTCTGGCAATGGGCTCCTAAGAAGTCAACTCAGAGGACAAAAGGCAGCAGAGTTATTGAAGGTCCAGCCACTTACTTTTTCTTACTCTGTCACTCTTAAATCTCTAAAATAAATATTTTGGGTATCTTTAAAAACAGCACAATTTGGATCTTTAGAAACATTTTTAAGGAAAACTAGTGGTTACTTTTATAAGAACATCAAGCATTTGGAAGAAAATCTAAAAAAGGAAAGTGGGATATGTGATGTGATCTCTGTTCAATGTAACATAACATGAAACATAATTTGGGACTCATAAAACAACCTCCTCATTGCTGAGATCCTTTAATTCATTTATTTTATTTTAAAAAAGTTCACGTACTGACCTTAAGCTGGACATTAAGCTGGACTTCCCTTACTGATCAATTTTAAAACAACACCTCCACAATGCAAAACCTGATTCTGTGTACACTGAACAACACAAATAGATGTTAGTGAGGGCTGAAGAGTTCTCTATACATTTAAAACTACTTTAGATTCTTTACACTGTTTTAAATCTAGATTATTATTTGAATCTAGAAAACTATTTGAATTTGGTTGTTATAATTTACCGACCATCTACTCAGAAATAAATAAACTGACAAATGCAAAAGAAGGCAAGGCCAACTGTGAAGTTGAATTGGATATAGAAAGTTTACTTTTGTCAATACGGACAACTACAATTAACACAATCTAATCTAAAGTAATTTAAGCTCAAAGGCATCACTGTGGCACCTCTCCTTCGGAAACAAAGCAAGCGGCTGACCTTTCCAAATGCGCACTGCCACCTTATTAATACAACCCTGTGACTTTTGACCTTATACTGTACAACATTTGGAGACATAATTGGCTGTGACTCCAACTAACCACGAGCAGGACAAAATAACCATTTAAACGTTAAGTTCAGTTTAAAGGTCTACAAATATTAAGCGAATGACGTGTGTATGAACCAACTCTGACCTGATATACAAATACTCGTCGAAACCAATTAAAACTTAGTTTCACATATTGTGTCACAAATTTGTACACAACACACCAATATGTGGTTTAAGTAGGTGCAATTTAATCTGCAGTGGCGTGTGGTGCACATTTAAAAGAGCCACATTTATACAGCACATGAATGAGCCTCTATAAAACAATGAACTTTAGCTTATATTAATAAAAGTAAAATTAATACTGGATAATAAACATGCACATTTTCTGACATCAAATGACAGGGTAAACAAGTTGAGTAATATGTATAGAAAACTTCAGGAAACAGACGCATTTTATCACAATGTGGACAGAATGCAAAAGCCTTCGGTAAGTTTCATAAAGATCTTTGCCTCATTAACGCAAGCTAATCTGCCACTAGCATTATGCTGATACTTAGAATTTGTCATGATTGTATGAGGGCAACAAAAAGCAGTTCTGTATTCAGAAATAGTTATAAGATACAGTGAGGAAAAAAGTGAAAGTCCCTTACAGAAAATAAGGTAGAGAGGAATGCAGTAAATACACACACACACACACACACACTTTCATATTACTACCTGTTTCATCTCAGAAGACACATCATCTCTGTTTCTCTTCACTATCCTGTGACAAAGAACACACACAAATTCACAAAAAGAGCATCAGTGGAACACATTCATGTAAAATACAAAATAACTTCAGATTCAAAGAGACTATCTGAAAGTGTAGCGTTCAAGAATACAGGGTGTAATTGTGAGCCTGACATGCAATGATCTATTCATTTAAACTGCCGAGCTCCATTTTAACATCAACTCAAGCTGAAAAATAGGGAGGGTCACATGATGTCCATAGCATAACCTTGTCATATTCTCCTAAAATGCTCACATACACAAATACATGCACAGAGAGAGTCAATCTCAGAGAGGTAAAGACAGTGTCTGCTCCATTATAATGAAGTCCAGGAGAATTATTTTATATCCCTCATGGAGCTGCCCTGCCTCCCTCTAGTGTGCCGGCAAAGCCAAAAGCAATAGGCAAACGAACTGGGTCATTTTTTAAACTGTTTCTTGGTAATGATTTAGTCAGACACTTTAGTGAGTGTAGCTTCGCCAAGGCAGTGCAAATGAGCTCACTCTGGACCAAAAAACTCAGAAATAAATCGTTACACAGTCCAAGCACCTTCATAAAAAAACAATTGTGGAACTAATTATACAGCAAGGCAGAAAAAATTTAGAGACAGTGCTCAGGTTTCAACGGATTCAATAGTGATCTAATACATTACATTCAAGCTGAAATTCATAAATTCTCTTTTCACTCATTTACGGTAAAGTAAATTTAGTCAATGCACTTGAATCAAATCTTAAACTTTGAACGTAAACACTTATGATAGCGCATTCCGTTTTAAAACAGTGATTCACTACTCTCAATTATTTTGCATGTGAGAGTACATCAGCAAAAATAAACCCCCTGACAACATCCATTCATCAAAAGTGACACATATGACAGCCCTCCTTTAAACATTCATGACGTTTTGACTGCCATGAAATGTATTTACTAACGGATTCCCTGTACAAGACCAAATTACTCCTCTTACATTCTGTGTGGTTACATGCAGTGGAAGATAAAGTGTGCAAAGGTGTCTGTGTGTGAGGTTAGACATGATCGTGGGATAACATCTACTTCATTTTCTCTTATCTGCATAAACTGCTGTCTGTGTGGTGCGTTGAAGCTTCAAACGCAACGTGGACTGTATTAAACAGGCATCACGTAAGACGTGATAGTGGCGATGTTTGAAGCACTAGGCATTCCGACTGCAAAGAAATCAACATTCCAATTCATTTTACTGCGGAACTGAAAAAACATGGGAGAGGGAGAGCAGGGTGGATGGGTGGGGGAACCGGAGAAATGGAGGGGTGGGTGGAGAATCGGTGTTCAGTTGGCAGCTCACTGCAGCTGCCATTTTCTTGGCTCTGAGTGGCTGGTTAGAGGGCGGGGCAGGAGCAACCACACAGAGTACCCCATAACAACCCCCACCACCGATTCTTTTCTACACTTCACCTCCGTAAATGCATTCTCCTAGGGCTGTTCCAGGGTCAGATTTATCCAATCTACTCAGGATCATACTGACAGAACACTCAACCATGCTAGGTCTGTTGGGGCGTACCGTTGCATGACATTGGAGGGAACGGGCAAAGCCGCAGAAGTATTGCACCCACCCACACAGGAAGAACAACAGCAGCACTTCCTGCAGTTTCAGTAAGAAAATACGCCTACAGCCATTCCTAATGAAAGGAAAAATCCCTGTGTAAACAACATTCACACCGGCATTCCTAAAATATTTGGAAATCGTAGTATTCCTGTGACCACATATTTCACCTGTCATCATGTTTTGTTTACCTAACTCCCAAAAGGCACAATCATCATATTTTACCAAAGACCTTGACTCAGCATAATATAAGAAAACATAATGATGCAGTTTTTAAATTCAGTTCCTTCCACCTTATGTATAACAAATATTTGTCTGGTTTGAATACTGAGCACATTGTTTCTTGACCACACAAAAACAATATTTGTATCTAATTTGAGATGTACAAACTAGTTAAAACTGAAAATAACAAAAAAAAGGTTAACCTCTAGTTCAGAAAAATGTTTTTAACGTACAGTAACATACAACAATACAAAACATAAAAACATAACATGAAAAGGTCAAATTATCAATTTGTTACACCAGCAGTGTCTAGACAGGTCAAGGTTCCTTCCCAAATGCGTTCTTTCAAAATCTCCAGCCCTTTATATGATTCCCTTTGGAAGGAGGGGTCAGCAATAGCCAAGTGCAAGCTAATCAGGGCAGAGGGTTGTCTGACCCCCAGCGTCTCCACTTGGCTAATCAAAGCCCCTTGTGCTGAGTGTCAGTCTTTGGGCTGCAGAGGGCAACGGGGACAAAGATGATTTTGGGGGGTTAGTTGTGTCCACTGTCTTTTGTTCCCATTCAGACAGAGAGACAAGCTTCCACTGACACAGATAATATTAGGGCAGGGTTTCTTCAAGGATGCCACTGATTTAAGAAGAAAGTACAGACAGACAGACAGAAAAGCAACACACACACACACACACACCTCCTTACACCATCTGGGGCCCTCATATCCCAAAAGGGCTAAGAAGGGAGACCAGGGTTTAGCATACCTCCTCTTTCTCTATCTCCCTCCTTCCTTCCTTCCATCTTCTCTTCTCTTCTTCATTACTTTGGCCTGTTTAAACAGACAACCAGGACAGACACGGCAAACATACTGAAAAGCTCCTCAAAATCCTCATGCAAATCACAAGCCAATCTTTGCAGAGAGAGACAGAGGCATTTAAGGTTTGGGTGGAAATAATTAACTCCTTTTCTATGCTTTTTTCCAGCAGACACAGCTCCTCCAGATAAGTCTGTAAGGCCTGTGCTGTGTGGAGGCTATAGCCCTATTTTCAACGCTAAAACTGGCTATTAACTTACCATGTCACATGGTGAAAGAATTAAAAACAAATGCATTACTAGGAAAGTCACATTACTTTCACTGAATTTCACAGATTTATTTTCATATGGATAACCCATATCTTGCAGAAAATTTCACAATATTTACATGCTGTGGTGCAGAATAAATATTTATTAAAAATAATCAGTCTCTGAACTCCATATTACTTTGTGAACCTAATGTTGATTAATATATTTAAAATGAAAGTTACTACACATTAATGTCTCTATACAAACTATTATTCTTTACTAGTATTTTGTTCCTCATTAAAATTCTAAAGTTTATTTTTCTGAAGTATAGCTGACTGAATGTTACTGTCATTTTTAACATGTCAAGAAAATTGTCATGTCAATTACATTACCCCTTTTGAAGTTTAAAGAAATTGCATAGCAGGGTTTGATGGACATCCTCACAGCTGGAAGGCCAGAGACAGCATGTTGCTTTCTTACTGCCTATTTGACTAAAGCACCCAGTTAATGAAAGCATACAGCAGTATCTTTATTAAATCGGCATGAGTGTAGACAGAAAAAATAACTAGAAGAAAAACAGAAAAACCTCATGTAACTATCCACACAATCTTTCCCATGTGCTAACTGACAGCAGATCTTAAAATGAATGAAAGACTGAAGCATGTAATGTGCATTTGACATGAGTTATACGTTTTATAATCATATATTAGAATTCAGATTAAACTGAACAACCTTTCATTCGGGCTCTTTAATATGCTCATATTAATGGGAAGCGTTCTGATTGGCTGCATAGAATTGCATCATTTTAAGGGCGGTGTCAACCATTTATAGCTAATTAAGTTCTTGAAACTTAAATCACAACATTTATTCACTTACATAACAGAAAGCAATTGCACAAGCAATAGAGATTTTGCAGCAGATTTTGTGCGGTAAGGTTACACTCTTCATTTTGTAAGTTGCTTACAATAAATGTGTCTAAATTATAAATGTAAATGTAATGGTAACCCTGTGTCTTTAAATATGTCACTAAGCTATTAAAAGCATTAAGCTTTTTCAAGACAGCCAATAACACTGAGTCTTCCCAGACATTCCTGTTATCAAAAGTAGAAATAAACCTTGTCAAACACATCCTGGATATGTCACCTTTATTTCAGATGTGCAAGTTTGATAAATGGCTGAACTACTAAAAGCTTGAAATGTTGACAAACAAACTCCACCGTTGGCTACAATGATATGGCAAAACAAACTTTAACTCTGCAATGTGAAACTAGATACTAGAGGTTTATACACATTAGGGAAATTATTGGATGTAGAGGTAATGCATTATTGTTATTTGGCTCTTGATCTAATAAAAACTTAAGCAGTCTATTCTCGTTTTACGTTTCCAAGAAATTTTAAAAGTAAATTTGATAGTTTTTAAATTGTTTTCCGTTACCCTGTGGATTTTAAAGCTCTGTTCTAAATTTTCTGCATATTTATTCACTCATTAAATGCTTTTGATAATTTCTGGATATTTAAAAAACAAAACACACTCGTAAAGTGATCAGAATCAAGTTAAAAGCATGTCAGAAAGCATGCTGAAATAGTACATATCAAAAGAAAACACTGAGAGGATATTGCTGCATACTTATGTGTAATACTGCATCTAGTCTATTAGAGGCTTGCTGAATTTTAAACAGACTTTTAGCTTGTTGCAGAGAACATTTAAGCATATTACATTCTGGTTTAAAAAAAAAAACAGAATCACACTCCACAAGTTCACGGACTGTTGTCTTGAATAATGTTGTTCAGTTTTTGCAAACTTTATGCACTCGTCTGGCAGAAACACATTAATAACTATAATACAGAAAGTAATTAACCACTCGACAAGAATTCAGCTTATTCTAAAATAACTTTGAGAGTTCAAAAGTACTGCTTTGTTTTAAATAAAAACTTAATGAGAATTACCATTCAGAATAACACACTTAGTAAATAACTGTCAAAACACATTATTGTTATAGAAATTAGTGGGAACACTGTGCTCACTGTTAATGAAAATATTGTCAAACAAACTAAAATTCGATACTATTTATGCAAATAAAAAGTCTTTTTTCAAGTTAAAAGCAAGATTTTAGGTTAAGACATATATAAATGTGTAAGGAAAACATCTTAGAACCTGTCATTTTAATTGACAGGTTAATTAAAATGAATTTTAAACATTTAAATTTTACTTGTTGGTAAACATGAATACAGACACACACAAAAAGCACACTTAATTTTACTGACTCATATGTGAATATGGACAAGTGTGGATGAGATTTAAAAGTGCCGTTTTTACTATGAAACCTTTATTTTTGTCTGATCTTACACAAAGTGAGTAAACAATTACAGAAGACTTCACAAACTGCACAAAAATCATATACTTTTATTATGGTGTTCTTATTCTTTGTCCATTTTGAAACTAAACACAAAATATCCCAGGACAAGAGCAATACAAAAAGTTTTCACTTTGGGGTAAACTATCAGATTTAAAGCACTTTTATGCAAACTAGTTAACAAAATCCAGAGTCAACAAAATCTAGTCTAGTGTCTAGGCCAGCACTGCAAACCTTTAAAAATTAGAGTTCATTCATTGTGGTTAGGCCTATTTGTACTTGTTGTTAAAAAAAAAATCAAACTTTTTGCTCGAGGAACACAAAAGTTTTATGTAACCCATAAGACTAATAAAGGGTCATGAATATAGAGTAAGGTCAGCTGCAGTTTATTTCCTGTGTGCCGTGATGCACCGACATTAGCCAGACTCAAACTGAGTTTCATGCTGCCGGCCTTGTTATAAGAGAAATGCTGTCAACTCTGAACACATTGCTGATTCACCCTCACCTGAACACCACCAGCATAACACCACACAGCATGACTAATCACCCCAATGAAACCCTCCTTCCCAAAGACAATCATAATAACATGTCCACCAAAACTCTGAACATATCAGTCCACTTCTCCTATTAAACTAGTGCATATATAACAATGACAGACAGTGAGTGGACAGACGAGAGAGAGAGAGAGAGAGAGAGAGAGAGAGAGAGAGAGAGAGGTCGTCACTAATGAGGGAAGCAGGTGACCTCTGCAATTCAACAGAAGCACACAGTGATCCTTTAGGCTTCTTCTATGTTGCAGGGGTTAATCCCCTTTAGGCACTAATTGATAGGAGATAATATGATACTATGGCCAAGGTCCTGTTTGGTCTAACCCCTGCACTCACACATTGCTTGTCAGTGGGACATGAGATGTGAAATTGATATTTGGATGTTGGATGTGCCTAAAAACTTTTTTTTCTTATTGAAGAGTCGCAGTGTTCATTTATTGTTTGTGTCACAGACTCTTTGCTGGGATTAGCAACTTGGCCTTTAATCACTGTGACCAGTTCATTTGGTTTTCAACCCATCAACACATGCTTTAGCAGAGTAGCATCAAAACGGAATATGTCCCTGATACTTTTAATGAGTCTGAACACTGACGATTTGGCGAAACTCGGCACCTGACAGAAAAAAAACATGGGTTCAAGGTTAAATCTAAGTGTGACCTCTTGACGTGTAGATCAAAAACCATTTAAAATGGTTTAAATTTTCAGCCACAACTGAAGGCACTGAAAGAATAAAAAAGGGTCACAGTATTAAATAACCAATTGAAGATGTTATGCCAGTAAAGGTTCCTTATTAGCCTTAAAAGCCTATTGCTAGCCTATGGATCAATGCTTTGCATATACATATACAATTATAGTTACAGGCCTTTGTTTGTCAGTCATTTAATGTCAGATAGTGGCATAAAATACAGGAAGTCATCTGCATCGTTCAGACTAATTATTTCAAGAGTCATTAAGTGATCAGCAGCTATGAAAAAGAAACAGGGCTGGGAAAGACAAGTGACAGAGAGAGAGGGAGAGAGAGAGAGAGAGAGAGACAGACGAAGAGCCAGAGAGAGACAGAAAGAGAGAGAGAGAATTTGATTAAAATACTATGCCTTAAGGGATGATGGAATAAACAAACCTTTCTCCCTTTCCATCAAAATAAATAAAATATTTAAACGGCTTGCCTATATGCCTATAAAAATAAAAAAAATAACCCTAAACTAAACATCATCATGCAAAATCAGAAAAAGCAGCAAAACGCATCTGAACATTTCACAATTGTACAATCAAGAACCTGAACAGCATTATTTGTTATTAGGCTTCTCAAGCATTGACTGGTCAAATATCCAACCAATCAGGCAAATGATTACCTAATATTATACTCATAATGGCTAATATTATACTCTTGCAAATACCTTCGGAAAAAAGAATATCAAAGCATTCACAACACTGAAAACATTCAGCTGTGTTGTGGCATGACGTTGTGAATATCATGTTAGTTGGGTCAGTAAAATATAATTATCTCCATACAGAACTGCGCAAGAGTTCATAAACTAACCTAAGTTTGTTTATTTTACCTAACCTAAACTAAGAAGTTTGTCTGTCCACCCTCGCAGATCAATGACATTTTAACTTGTACATAAACACAGGACAGGATGTTTAGTTTTAATGCAGTTTTGAATGCACTGTCAAAAAAGGTGATCTTACTAAAACAATACGGGAACCTTTAACAAGTGCTTTAATTCTAGTTAAGAATTAAATTTAAGTTGTCAGATAAAGAGTCCAGCGTCCATTTATGCTTGACACATAAAAAAAGAAAGCAGAATCAGTCATCATTTAATCCATAGCTATCACATGACACAAAATAAAAAAAGTTTTGCATTCTTTGCCTGTAAATACTAGAGGCAATATTATCTTCTAAAGCAATTAAATTCAATTCAGTGGTTATAAAGAGATGCACATAAACCTGAACACTTCAATCACAGTGACAGTCAATAAACATTATAAAGTAAAACGTTTAACTGAAACATATGACAAACTTAAGTGACAACAGCAGCATCATAAAACCTGTAAACAGTAAAACAATGTTTTTATAATAATAGTAACTGCACATTTTTAAATACTTAATGTCAACAAAGTATTCTTTAACAACACAATAGTTCAGTTTATACAAAACAAAAATAATCTGTGTTCAAGTTACTGTAAGAAAACATTTTGCATGTTGTATTTGTGAATTGTTCTTATCAAATCAGTTTATTTGGGTGACAACTACAGAAGGATTGACAATATGAAGATAGTAAATTTCTTGTTTAACAGCTTTGCTTTGCTCTGCTCAAGTAGTAGTTTTGATTACAGCGTTTTATGTAAACATGTGAAAATATAAAAACAACTGTCATATTACCATAACCCTCATTGATCAACTTGTTGGCACAAGTTTTTAGTGAGATTTGCCATTCTGCTTTAAAAAAAAAAAAACGGCTTTAAAACCTGGTTGAAAAGTAAAGCCCTTAGGCATATTATGAACGTTTTGAACAACCTATGCCACAACACACTTTTTTAAACCACCGTAAAACTTTTAAAACTTTTAGAAACAAGTTCATTCTTTTTTACAAAATCTATTACAAAAACCTATACAACACTAAATAATGTATACAAGCCTTAGTCTACTTAAAAATAGTTTATACATGTGAAGAACACAAGTACTGTAAGAATACACCAATAACATTAAATGTAAATCCTTGCTTTATCATTTGTTATACAAAGTTTACCCCAAAACGTTAACTTGTGTAGTTAAAAAAATTTTACAGTTTCTTACGAACAGCTACATTTAAAAATATGGAAACACTCCTCAAAACAGTGTCACACCCCAACTTTTCCAGTATCTAGTTAGAGTTCTGAGATTAAGGCTGGTGGGTCGCTGAAGAGGCTGAATCTTCCAGAACATTGTGTACTTTAGACACTGAAGCTCAAGGCCCCAGACGCGAAACCACAAATCCGCCATCCAATACAAGCACACACATACACACGGTCAATGGCACCTTTGTGGTTTTAGCACAAGCACAAAAACAGAGTAGCTCATATCAAGCACCATTTCCATTTTCAATGGACATGTATCAAATGAATGAATTTAATATATTTGTATCAATGTAAGCAAAAACGTTATCACAGTAATTTACAATATTTTATTACATCAATAATAATCCATTCTATTTTCACAATTTTATTTACATTGATGAAATAATGCAATTCTTATAGAAATTACATTATCAATACAACCCACAATTTAAAAATTACAATAATAATAATAAAAAAATAATGACGATTATTGCATTTACACAAACCTATGTTTAACCGTTATGTAAATACGAGATTTTCAATTCATAAATTTGAGATAATAAACTCTGCACTATGTAATTTCAAAACACGTTGTTTTTGTTATTTGTTCATTTACTTTGAAGAACATTTTCTTTGTCGTGAATATCCCTCAAGCCATTTACAATAGAAATACTGCAATCTAATAAGCAAGAAAAGTACTTCAGAAAGTACGAACTAATGACAGGAATAAACATTAACGTAAAACAGCAGATAAAATCAGAAAACAGAAAACTGTAATGAATAGGAATAAAATGAATCTTAAACGCATTAAAACACTTAAAATTACTAAAAATAGATTTTTTATATTTTCTTATATTGTTTTTTACTATACATAAACATTTTAAATTAAACATCCGTTCTAAAGGAATATGCAAGATAATATTTCATGGACATGCTATCTGCCAAATGTGCTACTTGGGGGTAAATATCTAAATCAATCGAGTAACTGTCTGGGTAATAAACAATAAAATAAGACAAATAAAATTTCACAGCGGATTAGAAAATGTAATCGTTCACCAGTAAAATCCTGACAGCCTAAAGGCACAGTTTTCTTTTTAAATATTATAGTCTGTTTTTGTTTTATAACAATTTAACTAACAATTTTACCACCACATGCATGTAAAAGCGATTAAAATCTGTCACTCTGGTCAAACAAAACAAGATCTTTACGTTTGTCAAATAATGGCCGAAACTAGAAATCAAATTTTTAAAAAAAACAACGAAAAACAAACAAACCATCATTTATAGCGTTTCAACAATCTTTTATAACACAGTAAGCTCTAATCAATCAAATTTTGTCTAAATTTGTTATATTTCATTTACAAATCAACAATGAAATACAAAAACAAAGCTCAATATTGCAGACAATGCCTTAAATCTGAATTCATTCACGCTGCAAATTCTGGTACGGTGGACAGGGTCTCCATCTTCCTCTGCAAAACTCCTCCCTAAAATGGAGGCAGCTGTCCTAACACATCCAATGCCTCGCTCCAGCACTTGGGTAAAGCTTTCAGAAGAATCAGACGTTTATGGCATGAGTCAAGGGAAGAGAGCGCGAAAGCCAGGACAGCCACCAAAAGGAGGAGGAAGGTTAGATGGAGAGAGGCTTTATGTTTTGGCTTTCTGCCAGTGATTTCTTTAAAATGCCATTGTGGCTTTGATGTAGAATATATTCAAGCAATGCATGGAAACCTTGTTCTTTTACACAGAAACTCCATCAGCTCAGTCAGCCAGAGCAAGAGAGACCTGGGTGGCATAGTGCGTTTAGCTAACAAATTACAACAAACATGGCCGCCACGTCGCATTTTGTAAGAGCTTATTTCTCACAAAAAGTCCCAAACTGGTTCAATGCAAGCCAGTCATTTTGCACGTAGCTTTTGAACCATCCAGATAAAATCACAAAACAATTATTTATCAGTAATGTCAGTTTGTTACCTTTACTTTTGAACACTTGCTTTCTAGGTCAGACTATCTACGTAGTATTTATTTTAAAAAAATGTAGGCAGACACTCATTGAGCTAATCTACCCGTCTATTTATGGAGTTCAATTTGAAAATCTCTTCTCAAATTCTCATGAGTGAGTAGTTTAAATGATTGTTGTGCCAAGCTTAAAGTGCGATTACTCAGCAACATTTCAACCGTCACGTATGACAAAGGCAAACAGAGACTCTTTCAGTTAGCATTAGCCTCTCTGATGCACTCTTATTCATAATCGCACCTTTGCACACCTCTTTGCATTCCTGCCGTTTCACCTCTCTACCCATGACAAGCCCAAATGTGCTTCACAGAATACAGGGTGGGAAATGCCCCTTTAAACATACCGTTAGCATGTCAGCACAACTCCGGAATACAGGAAACATCGTTCAGTGTAGCTGAATCTGTGACAGTAGCAACAGGTCAACCGAATGTAATTCCTCTAACCTGTAAAGAAAACGCAAATACAAAGAATTAATTCAAATATATCAATAACATATTAAGAAAATGAACTATAATGCAATAAAACGGATACATGATCACACCCTGCCAATAAACAAGAAAAATGGCTGTATCCATTTTATTGGAATGTAATATTTTCTATTTTTGTTTTTATTTACAGTCTTACAAGCTATTTTTAGGACTACCATCATTTCTGTTATTTAATAAATACAGACTGTTATCATTTTGTAGAAAGCATGCCACCATATTAGCAAACCGTTAAAAATAATGAAATAATAATGTCACTTGAATAGGAAAATAATTTATATTATGTCAGAAACAGAAATCAAGGAATACAATTTCATCAACAGGTCCATCTTTAAATACTGAACATTATTACGAAATGTTTCACAGAGCTGTGTGTTGATACACATGCACATTTACACATACAGCTTGACCAGCTGAAACATGATGTGACGCACTGATGTTGGACACTGATAGGCCTGAAGGTAAGCTGATATACAGAGGTGTGCAGTGGAGCATTTATAATACCTTCAAACACTACAGTAATGAAAACCGTCAAGTACAAGGAAAACTGAATGCCTTCTGAATTCACTGAGCTACTTAAATTGGCTGAAAATCCATTAGTTTACACTGCAGACAGAAACAAAAAACATCCAAATTAACAGAAAGAAGATTTCTTTGGGGTTCTCGCAGTGAGCTACACCCTCATAAATTGACAGATTTTACCCCAAAGGTTGTTTACAAAATATCACATGGTTAAAACATAGCCCTCATGTAACAACGCATGTCGATGCTCAGTTAGAAGTACGACTAAACCGGGAGACATTCTGTGCCCAATTTGACTAGTTGCCGAAATACTCCAAAATACTACAATTTATTTAAATTTATTTGATATTTTAGCCGGATGCAATAAAGATAACAACACCGCAAAAAGTCCACAAACAAAAAATATATTGCAATTAATAAACAATGCCGTACACAATTAGCTTTTTTGCTTTCTCCAGCCAGTAAACATTATATTTATATATACACGACAACACAAAAATATATTCTTTATATCTCAGACATTTATTGTCATTAGTTGTATGAATTGCCAGTATGACAACGTATCGAACTCGGCCACAAGCTTTCACCAGCGTGTGTATTCCTACACAACAAACCCAATAACCTTATGTGACCTTCATAGATTTGAACGCAAGAATATAAAATCTTGACGCTTATTCCTAATTCATTGTATTTATAAGAATTATCTGCAGAAGGCCTGTGAGCAAACGACATATTTAAGCATGTGTAACTACTATAAACTGTCACAATAATATTTGTTTAGATGTTTATTATTAGGTTATTCAATCCCTGTGGGTCATGGCATGATATCACCCTGAGTGTAGGGTCCCAAACTTTTTCCCAGTCTTTTTACAGACATCACATTAAACTGACTGAAAACATATGAGTAGGTTAATATCTGTCTTTGAATGCCTCCCTTGAAGCAGCCATCTTGTTTTCCATATGGCTGAAAAGCTGAGTCATATGAATGTTTCTATGGCAACACTAAGAGCTGTCTATTTCTGCTTTAAAGATTTTAATGTATGAACTGACAAGGCAAAAACACACTCAAGATGCTTTTAAAATTTACAACAGTAAATTTTGAATAGTATGGGCCAATTTCGTGAGACATTTAAAAAAGTTTCTAAAACAATGAAAACCGGTCACAGGTCTGTTCAGGTCCCGGTGTGCACAAAAATAAATAAAATAAAAGATAAATACGGATAAAATTAAACTTCCCCTATAACCATGTAAAGTTCACATAGCAAAATAAACGGTTACAAACTTTTAAAAGGGAGAAAATACTTCCCATATGTTTTGTTGATGTCAGAGGAAGCGCATTATGTTATGCTGTTACAAATGCATTTGGCACTTTGTGAAACCTAACCTACTTAAAACTATGAAACCTAACCCAAAACTATGAAACTACACAAAGTACAAAACACAATCTTTCCTAACATTTGTCGCATTACCTTTGTGGCTCTATGAAGTTAATGGTAAAATTATATATTAAAACGGTTTGGTTTATTCCTGTACAAAAACGTTGGGACTTTGCTGGGCCACCATTTGATGTCAAATAGAAAATCTGGGTCACCAGTTGAAAACCACCGATCTAGATACTGGAAAATAAATGTAAAGGTGATGTAATTCTGGAACAAAATCTAAAACACAGTGAAACACTTAAGCTAAAATATTACAGTCTGCACACCACAGGCAAATCCCAACAGACTACACCGGGTTTGAATACATTCATAATTTTAATACGATGATGTTATGTAAAAACAACAGGTAAATATTAAATATCTTTATAATAAAATATACTATAAAAGCTGTACTAAAAATACATAAAATAAGGGTAAAGCAACCACTTATTTAAACAATAGCCTGCCTCAAGAAATGCCTTCATTATAGTTATAGGTATATAT
>JAZGTK010000021.1:206118-247801 GCA_036877625.1 Ambastaia sidthimunki | reverse complement strand
ACAAAATGTAAACAAAACATATTTACAATTTAGTCATTTTTAGGTTAAGTGCTTTATTATTTCTAGCTATTGGGAACAACGGCTAAACAACAGTTGCAAACTGCGAAGAGTTTATAGCATAACTAAAAACAAATGAGCGCCACCGTATGATAACAGGCGCACAGACACTTACTGTCATATTTATAGCTGTGCCTTTGTAAATGCTTACAACTGCGTTAGTTACCCTCCTTTGACTAGTTACCCCTGGCCTTTAACTTTTAAAACTGTTCATCTGTGTTCTGTACCTGCAACGAAAACATTAGCCAAAATCCAAAACATGATAAATTACATTGCGGTCATCCAACGAAGACCAAACTCTCAAACATACAGCCGGCCCTAAATTGCACAGTTACACAGACCTGGCGCAGGGCAACATGTCAGTTTGCATGCATTTATTGCGCTGTATACACTCCAGACACAATACATTCACACTGCGGTTTGTTTTGGCGTCGCGAGTTCAGGGGGTTAATGAGAGCACGTGCTCACGTGAGCGCAGGTGCGTCATCAGACTGAAGAGACGATCGCGCGATGCTCTTCAACTCTTTCTTTATCCCGTTGAACGACATGCGGTAACATGTAATCACATTAAAATCACCACCCTGCAAGCCGAACAGTGTTTTACATGCGCGATCTGATTTGCTGTGATTAAGCAACATAGCATGATTTTCACACAGCTACATATACTCGTATAACAACACAATCACCGTAACTGCAGACTACATCAGACAAAAAGACTTGCGCCCCACAACGATCGTCTTACCTGTGAATAAATGAACTGTCTGGTGAAAAAAAAAACATGGCATGAAACTTTGAAATGCGCTACCACATAATCTAGTTTTCAAGCTACGAAATGACTATAGTGTTGGATGATTGTAAAATTCCGGTCTGTCTCCCTTTGTTTTTCAAATGCATATGAGCGAGACTCTTGAAAAACTCCATCAGCATTTTTATCAGTTTCAGACAGACTCCAGACACTCAGGCCACTTACGTGTCGTGCACTGTCTGCGCAGCGCGTTCACGAGCGTCGGCGCGCCACAGACTGACAAGCACCAGACCAATGGCGTCCCGAATCTGAGCACGATATCCAATAACAACATGCAAAAAATGATAACCCCCAAATGACTCCCCGGATGCAAAGAGAAAATAATCTTTAGGAAACGCAATCAAAGAAATGTGATTGGAGGTGGGGGCGTGGTAATGAATCAAGTCTATCATTGAGACACTCTATTATTTCGATGTGGATATAAACATATTGAGTATATTGAGTCGTATGAGGAAAGCAAAGAGCAACTTTATTTTAATGGGTGTTCTTTATACATTGCTGTCTCCTTAAACAAACATTGCGTGAATTGTAAATATTGTTTTAGATCAATCTGATAAAATAGGAATAATAAAAACAAATAATAAATAATAAACAAATAATAATGAATAATTTATAAAATATTGCAATAGTTAAGTATACAAATTTGTTAGGGATAGAAGAATATAATACCAGCTAAAAATCTAAAATGTTGTTTTCAATAACAATAAATACATGGTCTGGGAAGATACTCTTGTCAGAGTTTTTTCTGTATTATTAACAGTTAAACGTGATTCGGTGACTGTTAATGTTCTTTATTTAATTAATACAAGAATTAAACTTTAATTTAAACTTTATAGGAAACATTACTCTTATTAAATTCTCATTAAAATACATTAAAATCATATTGTTATACATATATTGCAGGGATCTCTTTTGGGATGCATGCAGCACAATCATTTAGGCAGTGATCTGTTAACATATTTTCTGTTAAATGAAATCTAGACCGAATAAAATAACATTATATAAATATACAGGGTTACACTCTGACAAGTGCAATAAAATAAAAAATACGTTGTGGTAATTAAATACACAATTATGCATTCAATTCCGAGCAGAGTATTTAAAATGACTTAAACATGTCAGCAGTTTACCAATATTCTGCTTCGTTGTTTTAACCCTTCCCCTCTTTTCCTCTTCTTGTCGCCTTATTCACTTATCCTACAACTAACTATGCTGAGAATACCACAAAAGCTGTAACATACAATTATGACTGTAAATAATACATTTAATCATTCGTTAATCTATCTGCGTTATAAACAGAAATGTATAAGATTGCAAAGCAAGGTTTTATCACGCCAAAATGAACTTTCTGAATCTGCAGCATCCCGTGCGTACATCCTTTATTGTTGTTTCATACCCATGAAGCAGCGCGGCTCAATCCGGTCGCCATGATTCTTCTGCAGATGTTTTCAAAGCTCAGGCTGGGCAGATTTCACGTTATGCTAACGGCTTGAATCGCTGTACCTAAACTAGTTTCAATGCACTTAACGTCGTTATAGAGATACCAGAGTCTCCAAGATCATATACATTCTTGGGTTATGGCGACCAATGTCGGGGGTATGATATATATGTAATATTTATTTGCACCCAGTTACATCCCTGCTAGTACTAGCGAGTTAGCTGCTTTTGTTCCCTAGTTTTTTGGCGTTTCTAAATTCTGATAGATTAAAGATTTAACAGCATGTCTTTTATACTGTGGCTAACCGATAATCTGTTTAATGTAACTATTGTCTCGCTGTGTCATATGGTTTAGCATGAATTATAAGTAGACGAGCGTTTACGTATTTATGCTCATTTGCGGCTGCTAACTAGCTAGCAGAGAAGAAGCTAGCCGTTGAAATGAACGCGCTGACTGTTACGTAAAAATAATGCATCTGCCAAAAATTTAAATTAATTCTAATTCTGCGATCGTGATGTGTCTAATATAGATAAATATCGTTTACTTTAAAATACGATGGGTCTGTATTACGGGCAGACCCATAGAGCTTTATGCATAGACAGCAAGTGTGATGGTTTTAACCAGGCCAGAGATACAGAATATCTGTTTTGAGAATATAATCGTGTATTTCATCACGACTGTTTTGTAGTACCTCATATTTGTTTGTCTGGATTAAATCTAAGTGCGATAGTAAGTTAAGGCTGAAATATATAAGTTAATGTTTATTTAATGAGTTTATTACACAGTATTGATTTCGATACTTGTGAATAATACGTGTGAATCATAAAATCATCATCACGGTTGTATTCCATGTTTCGCGTTTAATATATGAATTGAGTTATTGTTGAAATAAGTTGCCTTTGTTAGTTGCATAGTAAAAGCAGTTAAAGATTATTCTTATAATTGCACAAATGCTTTAGAGTCTTTCCTTAAAAGACTACTATAATTTCTCTATAGAATAGTGTCACTTGTAGACAGCTGTTCAAAAGAAAATTTGGGTATTATTGAGGGGTGTGCAAAATTCCCAGAGGTATTTCATGCTTGGCCTGAGCATGCATTATTATTCATTAGCATTACAATTTAATGAATTTATTACCATTATATTTCTATAGAGTAGAAATAATTTTAACTGTACTGTACAAGGAATCATTATTGTCTGTTTGTATGTAGATGATGAGTTTGATGAATATGATAAGCCAGGGGCTGAACGGTCAAGAAGACGAAGAGGAGAGGATGATGACTTGGAAAGGTAAGTCTTTATTGTGAGCTCATAGCTGCATTAGTTTTGCTTTGCTCGTTTCTTGTCAATGTGAGGCAGACTGATAAAGAGTGTAATAATCATTTGAAATGGATTTGAGGACAGTATTGATTACACAGGGAGTGTGAGAACTACATATGGTGAAAATATGTTTTTAATTGCAATTTTATGAACACAGTGATTTGGAAGAAGACTTGCTTGAGGAAGATTGGCTGTCATCAAAAAAGGTAATTTTTTTCCAATTGCTGCTATCTTAAACTAAAACCTGTTTTATATGTCTGTGCTCTTACCTTGTTGTGTTGTTTAAAGCAACAATCATAGTTGTAGTTCCTTTAATTGCCAGCTTTAAATCTGTATCAGTATCATTTACCTGTTGGATACACAAAAATGACACTTCATTGGAGGTTATGATGTCCAAGACTTAAAATGCCAACAGCATCTACAACCCCAAAATTTCAAGTGAGAATGATTTTAATGATGAGAAGTTTTAATGTTACTCTTCTGCGTCCTCAGAACCCATCAGAGCTGTCAGATGAGGAGTTAAATGATGACCTCTTGCAAAGTGATGAAGAGGATCAAAATGCCAGGTACAGTACAGTACTCATACTTTCAAATAAAGTCCTACAGATTTTTAAGTGACCCTGTGTTTGTTTTTAGTTTTATCTCCTGTCCAGACATTGTGGACTATTATAATTGTGTAGGGCAACTTGGACATTTAACATGAGATACATACGTTGACAGGACCTGTGGGCTGAGAATATTTGTAACAAGAACTGTTTATAGTGTATAAACCAGAAAGCACTGTGTTACGACAAAAAACATCAGAGCAACAGTAATTATGATTCTAGACAAACAAATGATGGTTTTCTTTAGGATAGTGATGTCAGCATTATCTAAAAGTTTTAAATGCTTTCTATGATAATGAGTGTTGGATAATTTTGCCTCATAAATATGTAAACCTGTCTGATAGGATTGTCTGTTAATGTTGATATAGAAAGGGCTGCTTAAAAGTGATTCAATGCAACTGTTAAAAACTGATAGTCTTTGTTTGAGCAGTGTGGTAAAGTAGTCTTACTTTAAGTTTGTAATCAAAAGGTTGAATTCAGACTGACTTTTTCTATGGTGCGGTCAATTTCTTTCACCCCATCATTTATGCAAAGCTCCAGTACTTTTAACAAAATCAATAGAGCAGCTCATCCATAACATAATTAGATATGACATTGAACTAACTTTGACACCTATGAGCAGATCTCTGTGAGGTCTATGAAAGTTTTCTTGTGGGACTGTGTTTTTAAAGAATGAGAAAACTTTGGTAGTTCTGTTTTTGTTTTCCAGTGAAATATAGTTGCTGTTCTACTGGCTATTTTATGTTTTATACAATATCTGATGCAAGTATCTATTGCCAGCAGTAGTGTAGAGCATATATACACATGCACAAACTTATATAGAATATAGAAATATAGCGTTATATAGAAATCAATGTCAGTTCAAGGTCGTACTTATCCTGCGACTGTAATATTTTGTGTTGTTAAGATGAAGTGATTTTTTTCTTTTTTTAAATTCTTGACTATTCCAGTTGAACGTGGAAACGATTATATATAGGTCATCTATAGGTTGATTTAGCTTAAAAATGTAAACGGATTGGCTCTGTGCATATATTAAGTATTTCTGTTTGAACATTCAGAAGAGCATCAAGCAATATGTTTATTCAACCAATGGAATGCGTTTGATTGGATCTGTTCGTCTGACCAATAAAATCCCGTTTAGGAAAACTGTTCTGAAACAGTAATTTGATGCACATGACACATTTATCATTTAAGGGCTTGTAACAAAAATAAAAAGTCTGCAAATTGTGCACTCTATTTTGTCATATTTTTCCACAGTTTTTACATATTTCTGCCTGTTTATGTGTTTGTGATCCAGTGGGCAGGCTGATGCTTTAAGTTTAAATGCAACGCTGGGTCTGGGAACCTCAGGTCACCTTAACGACGAAAACCCTGAAGGGGACGGATATACAGAAAACACCTACGATGAGACAGAGGGTTTCCCTCAGGACGGAGCATATGAGGAAGAGCAGTACCAAGGAGAGAATGAAGCTCTGGAATACCCAGGAGAGCAGAATTATGAGGGATATCAAGATGAAGTTCTGGACCTTCAGATAGACGAGCCACTGGATGATGATTTTCAAGTAAGTAAACATGTCTCTTGTTATCTCTATTGCTTACACTCACACAATCTCCAGACTCCCCACCAGATTTCCTCTGTGTCTGCAGCCTGACACATCACGCTTTGTAAGCCTCAGGCCTCATGGTTTTGTTAGGGGTGAGGCTCTTTTTAGAGTCTTTGTTCAGGAGATGTCCTGCCAATCTATTCTGGCTAATAGGAAGAGCTTTTGGACAGGATCTGATAAAGTTGTCTGTAGGTGAAAAGATTATTGAACCTCTTTAAAGAGGTCTTTACCAGGCACGACACAGGCATGATTGATGAGTTGTGGTGTCCTTTCTGTACATGTTTATTTATGCGTTTTCCTTTAAACCAGGAGGCCCAAATTGAAAACACAGACAGAAATGTTACTAACACAAACAGCTACGTCAAGGTGCAGTCAGGCCAATAGACGTGACAAAATATTCTGAGGTGATTACAAAGAAGATAAATGTGTTTGACAGCTGTTTGCAGCATTCCTGAAGAATATTTTCAAGGCCAAATCTTGCTGTGTTTTGTTTGACTGTATGAGTTCTCGATATGTTTGTTGAGTTGCTGGAGTTTAGCATTTCAGTGTTTACTGTTATCTAGAATTGATGTAAGGAACGGTTTAATTGATTAGCCATTTGCCCTGTAGGTTTCAGTTCATGGTGTGTGCGTGTGTGTAGGGTACATGTAATAGACATTTGGGTAGACATACAGACCCAACTCATGAAGTTCAGCAATGTAGTCAACAGAATACACCTGCGCCAGTCTCTCTGGATGCTTTTGTACATTCTGTGTGTGTTTGTGTGAGAATCTGCTGTGAGTCAGATGATGATATTTTTTCCTGTCAATAAGCTACGTGTGTGCCAGAGCTCTCTTTGTGTCTGTTTGTGAGTGTATGTGTTTGTAAGGACGACACAATGAATGATATTTTCACCACCACGAGCCGTGTGCGTGTTTATCAACCATTGTGTGTGTATCATGTCAAACATTTACATCTCATTGAATTTCAAATATCAGCAGGAATGGTAATAGGGCATAGTAATGAGACTGGGCTCCCACTGTTATGCTAATTTAGATAGACCCCTTTCAGCACCCTCCCCAAAATCAGAATGCTGCACCGGGCTTTCTGGGCTCCCTCTCCAGTGTGGCATTAACATTTTCATTTAGAAGTGATTTTCCTTCAATCTAATGTTTAATCTTCATCAGTGTCACTCTGGGCATTGAACAAGCTCTGGTCATGCTAACATACAACACACACTTCACAGCAGGTGTTACAATAGATGATGCACAAAAAATCAGTTCAGATCATGTGAAGGATTTCTAGCGTGATTCTATTGTTATTCTATGATAGTTTTGTGGTTTTCATTCTTTTGCATATTAGACGTAAACAAACTTTGTTTGCGACATATGACTAACAGATGTTAATAGTTCTTTTGGCGTAATAGAACAGATAATGTTGTTCGCTTATTTTGGGAATTTGTGAAACTGCTGTAATTACAGATGATGTGACGGGAAATAATAACTGATGATGATGCTTGTTTAACCAATGAGAAATCACCTTGTGTCATCGTGCTGAATAAAACTGTTTGCAGCTGGTGATCAGAGAGACTTTGGACGGTTGTCTTCCAGTCGTAACTAAAGAATCTGGAAAAAACAAAAAATTGCTCTAAGTCAGATGATGATATTTGATTGAATTGCCTTTGCAGCAGGTTGGTCGTGATATAAATGAGCATTTGTAGGCAATAAAAATGTGTTTGTTCTTTGCAGGTGGATGAGTACCCCACTGAGTATAGCGAAGAGCAGAATGAACTACAGAAACTGGGGAAGGATGAGGAGGAGTGTGAAGAGGAAACTGAGGAGCAGGATGAAGGTCCGGTCATAGAGGAGGTAAATAACATCAGCCTCAGAGGATGTGCTTAATGCACAACAATGTGGTCACATCTCACAAGGGGGCTTTGAGACTGTGAGACTGGTCATTTATCTGTACTGTGTGCTTTAGGGGGAGCCTGAAAATGATCCAGAAGCTGAGGGAGAGCCTGAGCAGGACACAGGTGTAAAGGAGGAGTCCGATGAGGAAGAGGAAGATGATGAAGAGTCTGGTCGCCAGCGATTTAAGACAGAGCGCAAAGACGCCACAGTGGTCAGGCTGTCTGATGCTACCAGTAAAAGACGGAACATCCCAGAGACATTAGGTTAGTCACTATCAAATTATCTGTTATCAACTAGCTATTAACTCCCTTCCCTCTTAAATCTAATAGGGTCCTGTTTTGAATCTTCTGTTGTTTCCCAAAAAATTGGTCCTTCATGAAACTTTTAACATTGGTTTTAAACAATAATGACACTGTATTTTTGATTATCATTGTTCTTAGAGCTCTCTGAGGAAGCCAAAGCAGACCTGCAGGAGTTTGAGGAGAAGGAACGTCAGAGGAAGCAGGGTCGCTTTGGAGGACGAGGGAGAGGAGGTCCACGAGCAGATGGAGGGAGGGGAGGAATGGCAGGCAGAGGTGGGGTCAGGGGAAGAGGAGGGGGAGGACGAGGTGGAAGAGGAGATTTTTCTCTATTTGGAATGGTGGATTTCCGTGGAGATGGAGGGCGAGGGCGAATACATGAGCAGAGGCCTCCACTGATGCAGGTCAACTTGGGGTTGCAGGTAAGAGACTGTCAGGAATCCGAAATGACAAACCATATAAATATAGGTAATGTTTTAAGTGTTTAAATAAATAATAATTAATACAAATAACAGAAACAAATAAACCTGTGAATGGACAACTTACGTACTAAACAAGCCCCTTTTGCCACAGAGCTGTTTCTGCAAATTTATCAAAACTGTCAGACTGTCTGTTTATAAATGGAAGTTAGTGTTAAGGAAAGATGTGCAATCATTATTTTGCAATTCCAGTTACACCATCCTATAGTTGAAGTTTTTACAGAAGTGCTCTTGTGATCAGATGCTGCTTTAAACATGAAATCGTTTGCAACATTTTTACATTATTGTACATGGTCTTATTTGATTGTCTCACCCTTGTGGAGTCAGTTTGACAGTCTCCCCCTCTTATCCTTGTTGATATATGGATTATAGAAAATAACTTGGCGGGAGTCCATTTAGGAAGCATTACACCAAATTAAATTTGTACTTTGCTGAAGGATTTAGCTTCCTGCGCATATTTATTATGAAATATCTGTCGAGGGTGTAATCCCTTTGCGCTTGAGCTGTTCACACTGCACCTTTCTCTTTTTTAAGCTTGTTTTCCTGATAGGAAAGGCAGGATATGGGGGGCTTTTGACATAGCAGCACTGAGGAATGATGAGCTGTGTTCTTTAAAATGAAGCTTGAGGCAGCAGCATATAGAGACCTGCTGTATTTATTTAATTGATATGAATGAATACAGAATGCATGCGCATGATTTTTTGGAAGAGTATGTGTCTGTGATGTAAGTCAATTCTACTATCTTTACTTGAAATTAGATGGTGTCTTAAAGCATAAGTTATCGGTGAGACTGAGGTACAACAAATGTTTTTTCTTAAGGTTACTTTAACATTTTTGTATTGTATTTGGAATTTTTTTCTTAAAACTGCACTCCATAACTTGCCTCTTTGCCGACATCTCTGTTTGAAACATAAAATTGCAGGTTAGTTTAGTTTAGTTAGTTTGTTTTGGTTACATGGTTTTTATGATTGATTCCTTGGTTAGGAACTTGTCTATAGACCCAAGGTCACAACAACACAATGTTGGATCTGTCTAACACTTTCATCTTCTATTTTCTCTCTCAAAGCAGCAGCTCAGAATGGCCCCTCAGCTCCAGCATCATCACCATCATCAGTCTCGTATGCCTAGCCCGAGGGGTTCGGGCGGTCCGGGGCTTTTTCCTGATCCGGGTGGCCCCATCCCTCAGCAGCCACTGCAGCTGTTGATGCCACACCTGCCCCAGCGTTCCCCAGGACCTTCATCCAGAGCTCAACACGAATCGCACGGACCGCGATTGATGAGCTCACCACCGCGACACGCACACCTCAGTCAGCACCAGCAGCATCAACAGCACCAGCCCAAGAACATTCACATCAACCCTCACTTCAGAGGACCATCCTCCTCACCTGTGCAAGGTACATCTCCACATACAAGCGTGCCAACGTGAATGTTTTTGTAGAGTGTGAATACTGACATCGTAAAGTGCCTGACCATTTAAAGCATTGCACTTTTGGCAAATGCTCATTTGCACATGTTTTCGCCCAGAGATTTTTCTATGGTATTTCCTTCGCTCTGTAGGAAGTACATCAGGGCTTAAATGGCTTTCTGAAATGCACACATCTCTGTAGGTGAAATAATTCACAGTGAAATTACTTCTTTGACTGTCAGTTTATCTCATTAGGTGGGCAAGTCTGCTTGAGAGAGGCGCACAGTTTAATCAGCAGAACAGCCCTCTTTCTGTGATTGGCTGTGACACACCATGATTTAGACACATGGCGAAACAAGACTTTTATGGTGTCTGTTACACCATCTCTGTCTCTCTTATGCTGCATCCCTTTATCTGTCTGTCTAACCCACCCTTTTTCTATTTAATCTCAGTTCCCTCAATGCCTCCTGTGCAGAACCAGCCAAGACCTAACATTGCTCCACAGAGACTGCCTGTAAGTAACCTCACGTTGCTATAAGTTACAATAAAAAGTCTTTTGCACATAAAACTGCAGTGTGTTACAGTCGAGACATTGTGATTTGTCCTGAGTTTGGTAAAATCGATTTGACTGGCTCATACTGAACAAAAGCAGCATTTGTCTTGCTGTGTGGAAAGTATGTCTCCAGAAACGTCCTCGTATGTGAGGACAACTTGCAGATTGAAATAGAAATGGAGACCGTGAAAACACTGAACTGATATGAAAGCCCTTTATTGGCTGGGAAAGAGGAGAGCTTGTGAGGATGTAGAGGAACCATCAGGCTGCTGCCAGTTCTGTGGCTAAAGTGGTTACTGAACACCATCACAGTTCTCAAATACTGTTTTTGTTCCCAAATATGTGTTTATTTCCTACTGTTGCCGGCAAGGGGCTGCATAGATATTTTAGAGTGGCACATGGGTAGTTTGAAGCATATTCTAAAACTTAATCTAAAGTGGTTTTCCAAAACTGTTTTCCAAAAACGATTTCTTAAACTACAGCAGCATTGCAGTGAACTTCACAAAGCTAAAAGGTAATTAAAAGTGTAGTTCACCCAAACATGAAAATCATGTTCATCCATCATTTACTCACGCTCATGTCGTTCCAAACCTGTATGACTTTTTTCTTCTGTGGAACACAAAAGAAGATATTTTGAGAAATGGTTAATTTTTGGATGAACTATCCCTTTTACAATGGTGACAAACCTAAATAAGTCAGTGACCAGTTATAGCAGCTAAAACATACACTTTCCTTTGTCAGTTATTGGAATATAACCACCAATATACCGAGTTCCCTACAGTGTTCTCTGACTGCTTTAGGGACACTGCTTGGATGGTTGATTGTCCCTAATCTTGCTGAATAGAAAAGTTCCGCATTCATTTCCAGCTGTCTGTCTCCCATAGCCTGTCTGCTACAGACAGGACACCGTTTAAAATGCCAATGGCTTTTTGCAGAGAGCAGCGTCCATTAGCCCTCTGGGCACTTGATTATCATACATTAGCATAAGATCACATCTCATCTTACAATAGGCTGATCCACAATTCCTGTATGAATATTTACTACTGCAGAGTTTTTGAATATTAATCTCCATGTTACATATTTATGTTTGATACTTTACAACAGGTCAATCCCATAGTCTGATTGTGACAAGTTAGTTGATAAGTTAGTTTGTAGGATTTTTATTGTCGTCTTTGTCCTTTGAAAATAAAACTTACGCTTAACAAATGATTTGTTTTCCAAACACTTCATTTCCTTACTGTAATCATTACTGAGGTTAATTATCAGGCATGTGTTGTAAATATGCACACAAGAAGCATATTTGTAGAAATATTAGAGAATTGTGTATCTATGTTAGTTTGAACTTTAAGCAGCAGAAATAAACAAAGTGGCAAGTGTATTGCAAGTCACACAAGGCTTGTCTTCAAAATGGCAGCTGGTCGTGTTTGGCATTTGTTTTTCCCTCTGTCGTTCTATCTTTTGGGCAAATCATAACTGGATACATATTGAACAAATCCATGGGTATTTACAAAAGATTAGCCCCTGAAAGGACATGCTCCCTTTATCAAACGAATGCAAACTTGCAAAGGTATTGTGAATGTACTTAAGCTCCCTTTGTATTACTGAGCTGACCTTTTGAGTGGAGCAATGAAGTCCACAATAACAATGTGATTCTCTCTCGCTCCCTCCTGTCCGTTGCATAGCTAAGCTGCCGATTGACTTTCTGTTAAGCAACTTGGCTGGCCTTGGTGACGCTCATTGGCTTTCTGCAGATCAGAGCTAAAAACGTGGATTAAAAGATTGCATCTAAAGTCATTTATAATGAGTAAAGAGGTGCTAAGCATCACAATTCACTAGACGGTGGCCCCTTTAAATGAAGGCTAATTTCATTAAGAACAAAGTACACTTTAAAATAATAAAAAGGCGATTTGTATTCAGTTTCAGAATTAGTAAGGATCATTATCTTTTCCTTGGAAAGGTGGTGGAGGGATTTTGAGTTTTATGAGCAGTGAGTTAGGTAAGCACTGAGAACGGATAAAGATTGATATTCAAGGGCGTATGCAAATTGTTTCCTTTCTGGCTAAAAGATTTCTCAATGGTATTAGCTGATGTCTGTGATCTTAATATGAAGTGTAACGTTTTGAAATGAAGATAAGAAGTCAGAAAAGGGTCCTATTATTGCGGCTTAACTCGCATGTCAATAATTATGATATTCTGCTTCTGGTCAAGTCATTTTCTGCAGAGACTGCGTGATTGTTGCATTTTTCATTGTTGTTTTCTGTTCTCTATCAGGCTCCTGATTTTCAGCCGCATCTTCAAGGGAATTTTGGCCCACCTCAGCGACCCCTGCCACTTCAGGAGCAATGGAGAGGACCACCACCACTTCACCAAGATCGAGAACGCTTCATCCCTGGTGGTAAGATCAACCCACATAGAAAGTTTTTATGCTAATGTTACCATAAAGAAGGTTTAGAATTACAAAAAAAAAATGGACATCTGCATCAACCTTTTTATCTGTTTCGACCAATTTTAACAACTTTTTATAGAAACAAAAGTTGAAAGATCTGTTAGTCTCTCTTCCCTTTGTTTGCCTAGCAACTGCAGACTGCAGCTTAGACAATGTGTTCAGAAGTGATACTATGGGTTTCCAGTTTCTCACATCATCTCTATTCTCCCCTCTTCTATTTTTTAGAACCACGTTTTCCAGGCCAGCACATATTTGACCAGCCAGGCCCAACCCCCCTTTTGAATACCAATGTACTTCCAATGCCTGGGCAAGGCCCTCTGTCGTTTCCCCCACAGGGGGGGCTTGGAGGTCCAGGATTTGGTCCTTTAGGTCTTGGGCAGAACCAAGGTGTTTTCCAGAGAGATCCCCCACGGCCTGGTCTGGCCCCACAGCATGCAGGCCCTCCAGGGCCCCCTGGTCCCCGTGGCTTTGTGGGTCACAGACAGCCCTTCTCTCCCCAGCAGCAGGGACCCCCTTTTAGCCCCCAGCACATGCCGTTTGGTATGCAGGTACGCCAGAGAGTAAGTTGGTTTACCCAAAATCTGCATGGCCTTGCTGGTATGATCGACATTGCATGTTAATTTGCAGCACAGAACTAGCGTGAAAAATATTGTTCTGTGTTTTGGGGGATTATGGTCCTGAGTGTTATTTATTTTACCTTTTTATTTTTGATTGTATTTACATGTATTTTACATTAATGTGCTAAATAGTTTAGGTCCATAAATCTTAAATACAGGACCATGCTTATGGTGGTTTAGTTCAGTTTGAGACCTGTAATTGTAAGCTATATATCTATTAATGAGTTCATAGACCTTAGTTTGCAGTGTATGTGTTTAATAATGTTTCCCTGTTCAAATGGGAACCCACCACAGTCCTATCAACAGACAAGACTGCCCCCTTGTGTTAATACCGTTTGTCAGTTCATGGTTATTTAAGGTCACTGGGTTAGATCAGGGATCTATTTTTTTCCATTAAGATACTTTCTGTTGATACTGTTTAATCAACCACAGATTTATGTTTACTTGGCTTGTTTCTGGTTTTTGCATTGAAGTTAATAAGAATTTCAGGTAATAGTGACAAGAAACTTTTTTGACAGATGCGTTTTTTTTAAATCTGGTGATAGCTACACAAGGCTTTGTATGGTTCAAAAAATCCTATTCCTAAATATTCATTTAAGATGGCAGCAGTTCTCAGCATTATTTTCTTCACATCGGACTATAAGTTGTCCTGTCTGTACTTGTGTTTTATGTACTTGATGCATTTATGTTTTTTGGTTTACAGGGACTGATGCAGCAGCACTCTCAGCCCCTGCACCATGATCCTCCGCTATCCCATCAGCCTTTGCACCAGCAACAGCAACACAGACAGGACTTTCCCCCCCAGGGCCTGCCTCACTCACAGCTTCCACCCCAACACCAACAGCACCATCAACACCATTCAAGGGACCAACATCCCATCATGCACCTCTCCCCACCCCATTTCCGCCAACCTGTTCAAAGTGGTCATAGACTAATGCAGCCACGCCCACAGGGAACCCAGCAACGAAACAACCATCCAAGGCCCAGAATGGTAAGCCTTTCAATTGTGTATACAATGGTGAGCTGAGTTCAGTTGTAGTAGTACTTTAAACCGCTTTGTTTTTGATTTGGAGCTTATGCATTAAACTTTAAATAGTGGTGGCCATGAATTAAGATGATTTGAATTGCTGTTATCTGGAATAAATTGAGAACAGGTGTGTATGTGTTTTAGCCGAGACATCATTTAGTAGGTTGATTTGGAGTCTTCTATTAAAGATAATTCGTGTCTCTGACCTTCTCTTTCTTCTTCAGACATCTCCTTCTCCCCTGCAGCAGATGCCTCCTCAGCGTAACAGCAACCTTCGTGAGTTACCCATCGCCACTGGTAACAACAATATCCAGCCGTTACTGCCCGGTGGACAAGCAAAGCCAGTTACCAGGGCAACACAGAGTGCCGGACCAGGGCTGGCTGGTCGTGCAGGACCTGCAGGAAGGGGAAGACCTGTGGCACAAGGACAAAACACTATCAAAGTACAACAGCAGCCCAGTGCACCTGAGATAAAGAAAGAGCATCCAGCTGCACAATCAAGTACTCCAGAGGTATTACTGCGGATCTTATTCACACTTCTCAAGTGTCAGTGCTTTTATTAATCAGTTATTACATTTCTGAACCATATTATTTGTTAGACATGCATAATATAGTAAAAAAGAAAGTTCTTCATTTAAACCAACCCCCTATGTCAATCCAAACCCATGTTTGTAACCAAACAACATTGGCATTGGTCTTTAACTTCCATTGTATGGACATAACCATTGAGACATTTCTAAAAATATGGAAAACATAATGACTGTACTTTATATATAGTTTTCTTTAAACACAACTGAGTGCATTTTTTCCACACCTCAAAAACACGTGTTCATTTAGGACCCAGATGAGGATGAGGAGACACGTCAATACCGGCTGAAGATCGAAGAACAGAAGCGCCTACGAGAAGAGATCCTCAAACGCAAAGAGCAACGCAGGCAGATGCAAGCCGGCAAGCGCAAAAAAGAGCTGATGGAACGAATTAGCGGCCAGAATCAAAATCAGACCCCTCAAACACAGAATCCCACCCAGCCACCTGCAACCCAGCACTCTGCAGCCCCACCCCCGCAACCAGTCCCCTCACTGATCTCTAATGGTACAACTCAAAACCTTTCCTCAGGTCCAGGTCCCACTCGTCTAAACGTGAAGGCCCGTCTACAGAACACTAAACCCCAGGCACAGGCCTCAAGCTGGTCTGGACCACAGAAGCAACAGAACACTGGTCCTGATTCCAGCCAGCAAGGTCAGTGGCAGCCACCGCAGAAGATGACCATAAATCCCCAGATTGCTCAACGACAGGGTGCTGTTCAGAGTAGTCCAGTAGAGGGGCACAGCCTGGCTCAGCCTCAGCCTGGAGGCAAGAGAACAGTGATGCAGCGAGCAAACAGTACAGAATCCCCACAGGTTCCACAGAAAGTGCGATTGGTTAAGCTTCTGGGACAGGTGAGTGAATGCGTTACCTGCTTAAGACTATAGATATAATCTTTCAAAGTTCATATGCCACTGATTCGTTGATTTTCTCTGATTCTCAGATTTTTCTGTTTGAGTTTCTTTCTTTGTTCTTTGGTGTAGTTGTCACCAGTGTGATTACAATTTCTGAAACAAAGTGTTTGGAGTTTAAAACTATTCAAAGTGAGAAGCAAATTTTGAAAGAAGCAATCAATGTGTACAAGGATCTCTGTGCTGTGAGCTATGACACCGCACTTAATTGTCAGAGCACTTTTACCTTTAAACCATAAATTGCACCATCCTTTCTTTAATAAAGACATCGTGTCTTTATTAAAGTTGCTTAGCATTAGCACTTTGAGGCTGAGGGAAAAGAGATTCTGAAGGTTTGGGTCTTTCTTTAAATCCGGGTGCTGTTGTATGTGCCAAGTCAAGTTAGACCCAATAGAAGTTATGTAGAGATCGGCATTAGGGGTTTCAATTATTTAGCATTAAAAAAGACTTGAATTTGAGCTAAATATTAACAAATCTGACAGGAAATTCCATGCATTTCAACCAGAAAAAAGAGGGTCAAAGGATGATTTATGGGATTTTAAGAGATGATTTGCCACATTGAATGAGGAGAAAACATCCTTTTTACCTCATGCCTAAAGCAAAGCTAAATATCTCCTTTGCGTGCAGGATCTCTGTGGATGAAGATAACTGTGTGTCAACTTAGTTAATAGAAAGCTACACACAGCTATCTGAAGTGTCATGGCTCTAACTGACAAAGAGGAAGAAGGGGGTGGGGTGTATGCCAGAGAATCGCTGATCTTCTAGGTGCTTCTGTTCTCCTGCTGTCAACCTCAACTGCCTGACAATGTTATCTCTCTCTTCCTTGTTCTCCCTTCCAACTTGGGCTCGTTCTTGGTTTTGCACGTTCTCTCTTCATCTATTTCCCCCTCGCCTCACCTCCAGCTTTATCCGTCCATCAGCTCATCACTAAAGTGTGTTAGAATAGGTGTCAATCCCGGGACATCTGCAATTAATCTTCTTCGTCTTTGTTGATATCAGTGTAATAATACCTGCGACAGTCAGGAAGAAAGAGAGATGGCAGTTGGGGCGGATTTGTATTTTTCCACAGCTTAGCCACACAGATAAGAGCAAATTAAAATTTCATCGGGAAGAATACAAAGTCAGCGCCTTACAAAAGCAGCATGGGGGATGGAGGTGACAGGATGGGTGGGGGAGGGGAGGTCCTTGTCAAGTGTCACCACCACACCCCGATCTATTGCTGTGGAGCATCTGATAGGTGTAATCTCAAGGTGTGGAATTTGTATTGCGGTAGAGTAATCAATTAACCCCCTCAGATAAAGACTGGAGAGAGTTGGTGGACATGGTTTAGAAAAATAGATATGGGTAGAAAAGGTTAATCATAGGATGTTTTTAGTGTGAGGTTGGCAATTACACACATTGACAAAAGCAAACCAAACAAAATGGAAAGAATTTGAAAAATATCTATTATTGTAGTAAATAACAGTGTCTATCTTATTTTTGTGAAAACACATAGATAAACAATGGAATTTTTGAGCATCTAATAAATAGTGGTAGTAAATAAATTTACTGTTGACGTTATTGTCAGATTGTTTCTGTAAATTCCAAAGCGAGATGCAAATAATTTGTTTGATAAAGGCACTTGAACAGTTCAGACGGTAATAGTTGAGATAGTCCAGCATGATGGCTGTAATTTTTTTTTTTTTTTTGTTTCTGATTGATACCAGCAGGCTTCACTTTGCTAGCTGTGCCCAGTATGTTTTTGTGTGGTCATAAGATGTGTCTGTTCTGTATTCTGCAGGCAGCTGCTGGTCCCAACACTGGTCCCCCACCTCAACAGCAGCAGCAACCAATTGGACGGCCTGCCCCCCAACAGAGACTTGGTCCCATCAGGAAAGTTACCATGGCAACTGGCGGTGTACAAAATCAACAGCAGACTGGCCGTGGCATGGCAAACCAAATGAACCGGGTATGACATGGAATCTGGATTACTTTTATAAACCTTTAATTTGACAGGTGCACAAAGCTATTTCTTCACAGGTGACACCAAGCAAGTCACCTGGTCCTCAATCTAGCTTTAGCATACTATAAAAAAGCTAATTTGGCACTGTTTAACACATCAATTAGGTAAGAAAAGCAAGGTAAGTAAAAGTTATACTAAGTGTGGTTTTAGTAACACCTGTGAAGTGCTTGGTTGATTATACGGTCAAGTTTCTTTTTGGATAAATTGTGATGCAGTAACTGAGGGTTTGTTGGGTTGTATTGTCCCAGTGATGTCCCTGGAAATTTTCTTTTAGCATTTCTTATGGCTTTATGTAGTACTGGAAAGAATTTAGGGTCCACTTCTTCACTTTTTGTTAGATATCTTGCTTTCACTCTTTATTGTTGCCCATCATAAAAAGCTGTTCTAAGCGGTTCTTTCCCTCACTCATCAGCACCAGTAAACACGGCAGATTTGGTTTCCTGCTATGGCTCAGCTGTGTCACTGCCTCTCTCAGGGGACTGGTAGCTGTTTTGGAAGGGAGCGGGAACAGTAATGATATGGAACAGAGTGCCAGGTGTGATGATATTGACAGGCTGAGGCAGGAGAGATGAAGATCCCACAGTCTTTCTCATGTGCTGCCGTCTCTGTACAGTAGTCCATTCTCACGGGACGAATGCAGTGATAACGTGTCAGTCAGTCACAGCAGACTGATTCCTGCTCAACCGCTCACCGGTTCCTTCAGTCAGTTTGTATTGCCGCACCTGCCTGAGCTCTCATGTCGAGATATTCTAAACTCACAAACAATCACTTCCTGCTGTTTACTGATACACCCGTGTCCATGTAAATCACCCGTTGACATTGTAGCTGTTGTCTTGCTTGGAGCAAAAGCAGATTGTATAATTGAGTGGCAAAAGAGTGTCTAGCTCGTAGTGTTGGGAATACAAATAGGAATCTTTCTATGTTTCCATCTTTGCTGTTGTATTTACGTGGCTCACAAGCCAATCCGGCTCTTTTGATGCTTTACTTTGATTGGAAAATTAATTTCACAAGATGTAAATTGTAAATCGCAATTTACTAATTGTAAAAGTTTATCACTAATTGTAAAACTTACAATTAGTAATTACTACAATTAGTGTAAAATACTAATTACTGCATATAATGAAATAGATTTTTTTGTTGTTAAAATAATATTACTTAAATACTTTAACATACAAAAAGGACTTTGTAAATGCAATGTTATTTTGCATTTACAAAAACACAAACAAAAAATTTTTTTGTGTTTGACTGTGTGTTAATAAATGACTTCTGATGCTTGATGAAAGATGAAGTCCATCAATATTTTATTGTAAAACTTTACGGTTTCAGAAGTTTTAGCTGTCATTGTGTTATAGAAATTGTTCTTCTTACCTTTGTTTCAATATTACCTATTGTGAATGTCCACAGGTGGTAGTTCGGGGCCGAGGCCGTGGTGGGGGGCGCATGATGATACAGCAGAGCCAGAGAGCTCAGAATCCTCAGCCCAGCACTGTCTGCATCGAGGGTTTGTCCACCACTACAACCAGCAAACAGCTCATGAACCTTCTCAACTCTATTGGCCCAGTTGAGGTAAGCTCACCTTAAACACTTTTGTATTGTGTATTTCCCTGATTTTTCTTGTTATCTTAGTTTAGTTTTTAATTTGTTGAAAGAAATGCATTTTACTTTGCACCTTGTCTGGTTGACCATCAAATTTTGAAAATAATTTTGAATGCATATAAAGATGAATATGGGGTTGCTTTATGTGGACTTTTGGCACAATTTGTAGTAGAAATACAGTATAGCCCTGCAGGTTGGTCTTTTTAGATTTCGTTCCGCTTACAATATTTAAAACAAAATTTGTGGTTAAATATCGATTTGAGGTGATGCTTTCACCAGCTGCTGTGGATCTACCTGATGATCAATCAATGTTTTATGGATTTGTGTGCTGGCTTTAATATGTCACCATAGCGCCATCTAGGGGTGTGGATTCAGTTCTATTCTTCTAATGTGATTGTCTTTTACCTGTAGTTTTATGTATCACTCACTCTGTTGTACAGTGGTCATCTGTTGATGAAAAAAGAAACGCAGGTTTAAATCATTTGCAGCTAATAAATGATTTTTCATTTGTAGACATTTACAATGTTGCCTGAGCAGAGGAAGGCTATTGCCAAGTTTGTGAACCCACAGCATGCAGCGAGTTTTCAGCACAGCTTTCACAGGTAAATTTATTACATTCTTAAACGCTGTTGTGTGTTTACATGCGCTGTTGTGTATTACAAAGCAGCTTGTGTAATGTTTAGATTAATCTCCTGAGGTTGACTGTCAAGACCTCAGGCCATATTTTGTACCGTATTTATGGAAAGTTCCTTATATCCCACATGGCTGAGTGTCATATTTCAATCACATATTCTTTTGGTTATGTAGGCACATGATAGATTTGTCTCACATCGATGTTTCCATTATTGATGGCTGAGGAACAAGTCAGTTCAACAGAAGAGTGAAAAAAGAAGCGAGCGAGAAGCTTTTGTGAAAGGTGGACGCACAATCAGGAGGCCAAAGCTTTAAAGCTGTGTGATCAATACTTTGAAGAACTAAACAACTGAAGCCACGTGCATGACATGATGATAAACACAGAGCTGAAAACACTAGCTGTGTCCTGAGGGATACGGCAGCATATGAGCTAATGCTAAGAATGACTTCGGCATAAAGTTTTGCTCTTGTTTCTGTAACTTCATTTGTATTTGGAAGTGAGTAAATATCCTGAACCAGCTGGTTTAAAGCGAGGAGTTTAGAGAACTGATACAAAAACAGTTTTTGTGACAAGATGATAATAGTTGCTCCAATCCTGTAGCTTTCAAGACAAGCTTTTGAATGTGTTTTTGGTCGATAAATATAGGAATTGCTCCTTAATTGGAATTTTTCCGTTTTGGAATGAAAACTTGGAATGTTAATCAGGTTGTTAGGCTGTAGTGAATGCGTGTTCTGATTTGCAGTTGTTTGTGCCACCTGTAGAGGGCAGCAGTAGAAAGCACGTCTGCTCTATTTGTGGCGCTTTTTGTTTGGGGCAGTATAGCACAGGGCATGAGGACAGTAAAATGTACTGCTTTGTGGAGGTATTGATATGCAATGAGCCTGTTGTGGAATTTTTGTTGAGGTTTCTGGTTGTGAAACGTTCAGCTACTGTTTCAAAACGAATAGTTAAGTGTTTGTCCATGATCATTAATCATCTTAAGTTTGTTCACGGTCCATTTCACCCTTACAGTTCTATTTAAGTTTCCTTTAGGTTGCAGAAGTCTTTGTTTTGCAGAGCTTGATTGATGACGCATGGTTTATCTGTGGCCTAAAGAAGCGATCTTTACCCTGTCCAAAATCGTTCAAAATTATTTGACAATAAATGGCTTTTATACTTGGCTTTTAGGTTTAGGTACTAGCATGTAGCATATTTAGATTCTTTTAATTGTTGATAGCAAATAATTAGAAAAAAGGTATTAAAGTTAGTTTGACACAGACCCCCCCCACACACATTTTTTTGGTCGTACACCCTTTTAAAATGATTTTCTTTCCTCACAAATTGGAGAATGTAGTGTTTCAAAGATGATGGTGGATCATGGCCTATATGAGGATTTTCATAGGATTTTATTGTATTGCGTTACATTGTGTAATTTTGTCTGCTTGGTTTGCCGACCTCATGCGGATTGTCCAGACGATTGCGTGCTGTTGTCGATTGTTTTCTTGTAAGATGTTTTTGTAACTACTCTGCTCACAAAAGCAATTTCTGGTCGTTGGATGGTGAGCAGCGATATTCTGATTATTTGTTCTGTTTGTTACAGATGTTTGGCTAAAAGGTCTAATGTTAGATGGCTCTACCTCTGGCTGTAATCTGGTGTTTAGTTTGATGGTTTTGAAGTTGGTCAGACTCGGGAATACAGCTCACTGACCGAACTGAAGAATCCGTTCACTATTTAAAAACTCTCCCATTTTTTTGTAATAATTTGTTAGAGGTAGATTTTTCAGTTCAAACATACACAAATCTTACTTTTTATTTTCCGTTAAACTGTGTAAATGATTTTCCAGCTTTAATAATGAGTATTTCAATTATTACTATTATTATTATTTTGTCCGTACTGTATATGTGCAGTTCTTGGTGTAGTATAACTGTACAGCTTAACCTAAACTGACATTATGGTCTTACGTTTGATCTTGTTCTAATGCACTGTGGTATTCATATTTGTGACCATTAATTCAACCCAACCATTTATATTAGCATTGATGTTATAAGCTACCGGTGTAGCACAAAATAACATCGTATTTGTAGCTGGTAGCACATCCAGGTCTATAATTTCACAGGACTTTGGAGCAACTATTATCAGTGTTCACTTTCTTGTATATAATGAAAAAAATGTATAAAGCTGTCAAGTTGTTTTCTCATCTTGAATCTTTTCATGTTTGAAAATGGTTTAAAAATACCTACTGGTTTATGTGGCAGGTGTGTTTCTTTCCTCAGTTTGTTTTTATATATAAATATAAAAATATTCCTTGGTCGTTTTACAAGTTTTGTTAGAGCTTATTATTTGAGAATATTTTAAAGATGAAAAATAAAAGATGGTCATGTATATACCATGTAAATATGGGTATGAAGCCAACTAACTTTATCACTATTAACTGTCTGATGTTGTTTTTGTGTTTGAAGATTCCCTAAATGCATTCTAAATGGTTCTTTTCATTCTTCTGAACATCTTAATCTTCAGAAGTACCTAAAATGTTTTTGTGCTGCTGACTGTAGAAACTTTTTATGGGGGAATCGGTTTGTTTTTAAATAACATTTGATCTCGAATTAGTTAAAAACTGAGGTGTTTTCGAGTGTTTTGGTGCTGATGCTGAGATATAATGACAAAGTCTTGGCCACAATAAGTGTGTCAAGTTCATTTTGTTAAGTTGCTACCCTCAGCCATCCACTTGTTTTAGGAAAAACTTTTAGTTTGTTAACTTATCCTCTTGTATTATAATACAGTAATCACACAAGGTAATCTTGGTTCCCTTTTGTTTTGTTTAATACTTTGCATCTTGAGTTTTCAGGAATCACAGATATATACATAATGGGTAAGATTAGGAATAATGTTCAAGAAGCAAAGTTTGAAGGGTTTTTATTTTTCTTTGTTTTTGTTTACTTTGAATTTTAGTCATACTGAAAATTCAAAGTGGGATAAGCCACAGATTATTTTAATATGTGACCTATATTGCTAAGTTTTTTTGTTGTTGTTATTGAAAGTATATTGAGAGTGTATTTTAAAGACCGTGAATCCTGTGGATTTAAAGAGTTTCAGCTAGGCTGAATTATATCTCCTTAAGACACCTTAAGTCTTATAGGACAACATCTAATAACTGTTATCTTATAAGAGGAAAAAAGATTCATATTGAAACTTTTAGTAACTTCATTGTAAGTATAAGTTTTTAAAACAATTGCAGACTTAGGGAAACTGTTCCTTTTTAAAACTGTAATCACACATGTGATGTAGGTATTATGGGCGATTTATAGCTCTTTCAAACTATTTTCAAGAGATTTGAAATATGTATAATAGGTCTGATACAGTTAAGAGTAGGCTAAAGGTTATATTTTTGTTGCATGTTCATTTTTTCTGTTTTGTTTTCTTATTTGTATAAATCTTAAGTGACTGGCACATTCCAGATTATTTTTTACATAGTTACTGCTGCCGTTTGTGAGTTTTGACCAGTATAGGAACAGACCAATATTTGTGTATTGTGCTAATATTTGGCCTTAAAAATGCTTGCATTGAAATTATGAATAGTTTGCTGTGTGACCGGAAATGCTGCATTTTTCCCCCATAAAAATGGGGAAAATGTTGATGCATTTAAATTGTTTGTTTTGCATAATTGTTTTTACCAGATGTTGCCAGTTTTAGGCATGAAGCGAGACTCCGTTTCCCCTTGGCAGCTGTATAATCATTTATCATTAAACTGTTCTTCTCTTTCTTCCAGGACAAAACTTCAGAAGCACAGGAAAGGAGGGTTTTTCATAAAGTCGATCTTCTGTAGCCCTTTTCTAAGATATTATTGCATTGGTTCTCAAAAAGACAGTTTAGCTGTATGTCTGTTGTAATAGTTTAGGCTATTTTTTAGTATTTATATTTGCATTGGCTTCATAAAGTAAATTGTTGTTAAAGAAGCCATGTTGTTATTGTGGTTGGTTTTGACTCCTTTTTATGGCAGATGGCTTAAGATGTCCTTTGTTTGATATTTTTTGTTACTACATCATTTAAGTATATGTGCAGTTTTTTGTGTAAAGCTGATGGAACTATGTTTTAAGAATAGTCACATACTTATTTTGACAAGAAAACAACAGTTGCTTGTAACCATTGCACCTAAGGAAACAACATCATGTTCTCCAGCCTGCTGGCAGGCAAATTTGTTTTCAGTCCTCTGTTATAACTGCTGAAGAATTAATTAGCTTGCAGACTTGGCTGTCAGGTTTTGTTGCTTCCAAGCAAACCTAACTGCTTTGTTTTGTGCCAGATTTGTGCCTTTTTATTAAAGGGATAGTTAACCCCAAAATAAAAAATATTCCAACATCATGTCACTCCAGACCTGAGTTTTGGCTTCTGAGGAGCACAAAAGATATTTGAAGTACGTTGGTAACTAAACAGCAGTTGCCCCTATTGACTTTTATTGTATGTAAACAAGACCACTGAGACATTTCCCAAAATATCTCCTTTTGTGTTCCACAGAAGAAAAAAGTTACATAGGTTTGGAATGACATGGGTGAGTAAATGATGGACGTTTTCAATTTTGGCTGAACTATTCCTTTACCTTACTGTAAGGTATTTAAACTTAAAATACATGAATTAGATAAAACTGTACTTAAACAAGGATTAAACAGTCATTGGTGTGTGAGTGTGTAACTTCATAATAGAAACATAGTTCCAAAGGTATGTTTTGAAAACCATTGCATATCATCTTTAAACACTGAAATCACAATTTTATGTGATTTCTATTAAAACATAGAAATACAGTAATACAGTGTTATGAAAAACCCTCCTTTCAATCTAAGTCCCAAATAATGTTTCATCTGTCTACAGTAAGCCTGCCTCCAGATAATGCTAACTTTTGTCTTAATTTTTCAACAGGTGCTCTTCGGTTTAAGTGGTGATACTAGATATATCTCTTTCACTCCTCAATTTCTCTTTCTTCCTTCCTTTTTTCCTCTTTCTTTTTCTTCATGCTTTTGTTTTTTTTCTCTTCCTTTCTCTCCTGTTTACTTTTTTCTCTCTTTCTCTTGTTGTTCCTTTCTATCTTTTCCTAATCTATAATTTTCTACCTCTTTTTCCCCTCTTTCACTGCTCTGTATCTGAGGATGAGATCAGATGGGAAGGCTGTTGTTGCTCTCAGTGTGATGTTACGTGAACATAATTCCTCTGTATCAAAGCAGGGGGACCTTGCCTCTGGATTTCCTTTCTGTATTAGCCCACGTCCTTGGAAGTTTTGCGTCTCTGGGACCACACCTTACCGAATTCTAAAGTTCAAAAACTTGCACAAAGCCTAAGAATGATCTGTACACAATTTCAGCTGTACACGCATTGCAATGAAAACTGTTGTTGAATGAAAAGAAAACATTCATTGGAAATATTGTATGAGGGGGAGTGATTTATACATTGCTGTTTTGATCACTGTTTTGTTGTCCCTCAGTCCTGTATTAATGAAACTGCTTTGACGTGTTTACACCAGCCTGTTCTACATGTTGAATTATGGAAAATGGAAATGGTGTTTGTTTAATAACTCTTTATTGTACTTGTCAAATGGAAACCATTAATATGTCTTGACTGTATTTTTAAATGATAATAAATCCCTGATTGTCTTCTAGACTTTGATATTTGTCTACACAAATACACCTTTTCATTAGTTTAACACATACAATTGTCCACACCAAACTTTACTTTCAAAATCTTTGATTTATTTTGTAGCCTAATAGAATAGACTAATAGCTACATAAGTAGGCCAAAGACAACTGTTGTGGGACAGCTTTAAGACAGTGTATCGTGTAAATGTTCAACTTTCAATTGGGCTTATCCATCCATGGAAAGTAGTTTTAAATAAGTGGCCAGTTGGAAAAAAAATTATAATAAAGAATAGTTGCACTATTGGAATGCAACATTATGCAACCTTTGATTCACACCATTTTTGCTTCCAAAGGGCAGCAAGTGTTTGTTGAAACAGACACAAGGCCCCTCTAAGGGATTAGTTGGTTTTATTTACCTGCTCAGTGGAATGCTTTTGCCCGGTCGCTTTTGTGTCTGTGTAAATGGTCAAGGTCAGGGCTGAGAGTAAGTCTCTCCCACAGTCCAGCAGTACAAGGAAGTCTTCTCAAGAAATGTGGAATTTCTATTCGTGTTGCAACAGAGTTCAAAAGCTCAAACTTCTACTCGCATGTTAACACCCTTCTTACACACACATCACAGATTCATCACTAAAGACAAAAGTAATGCGTTTACATATTTGGGTTTACACAGTAAAACAAAGAAGAGTTAACTAGTAGCCAATTTTTCACATTTACTTTGTGATGACTGGTGCTTGGCCTAGTAAGAACTGCTGTATTCATTTTGCTTTGTCTGGTGCATCAATTTATTTGAAAACTTGTCAGACAACAACTTTGTCAAACAAAGTCTAATATTAGTGTAGAATTACACCCATTTTATTAGCTTCACTCAGATTCATTCTTGGTAACTGTTCCACTCAGTGATAACATTATGAATGTTTAACAGTTAAAAATGATTAGTTATAAACTGCACTAACTTGATTCACTCTGTTAAGGATGGTCTGCCACAATGTGGCTGAAACTGACCTTTTAAATGACACAGATGGTCGCCTGTGAACATTCACTGAACTTATAAATGAGTTCAGGCCTCATTTCATGATCACGTGAGGTTGAATTGCCTGTTCCTTGTTTGGATGTAGAATCCAAATATTACATTTTAAACTTTACCAAAGGCAACAAACACCCTTAACGCGCTGATTCAATTTAACAACGAGCTATTTAAGAGACGTTGTGAATAGCGAATCGTCCCTTATGTGAAGTATTACAATTCAAGTGAAAAACTAGTTTCTCCTTAAGGGAAATTCATCAGATGTGACACCAGTTTCTGTCCTCAGATTTATACGATCGCAAAACGATTTAAAATTATGGTTATGGTTAGAATCGGTCTCAACAAACCACTAAATGATTCACACTGTTTTTCTTTACGGTCAATTGATCTTCAGCCACACTAAAGATGAATAAAGCGACCAAAATAAAACGACACATATTTCTTTATGTTCGTACGTGAAAAAAAACAGTTAGAGAACTGCTATCCTCTTCATATTTAACATCGGACCGCAACTTTTCACAAGCATACACAACTCAGATCAAAGACTTTTTCACGTCCTGCTGATAGCCGTTTTCAACAGTAACGTCTAACTGTCCTATTTCCACACGTTTGTCACAATGTTTTTTTGTTTCTCCCACTAGAACTTTATAATGTTACTATAGTAAATTGTAAAGCTTGATTTGGGTTGAAAGACTGAAGCCTGCACCCATATTAAATTCTATCACTGAGTCTTTTATTGTAACAATAAAAATGTTATTCATTTATGTAAGCCAGCCTATATAGGCTTATTTTTTAGCCATTAATGATTAATTGATTAATATCAACAGCCACTGAAAGCCTGTTTTTTTTTTAAATAACAGCAATAAAAATGATTTATAAACGCTATTAATAAATATTTATGACATAATAAAAATAATATTACATCGTCCCTTATTTTATTTCTGCATTATCAAAAGATATTCTGAAAAGGAGAAAACATAACAGTGAGCAGTTGAAATAGTTTCTTTATATCATTTTATAATAAACATAAATAAACTCTATACATTTCCTGACACCTTGCCTTAATGAAAGGTAGGTTAACTGTTATGGCCACTCAATCAGTCATATGCTATTCAAACTGTGCATCAGCTGCAATTTATTTCTATAAAACTATTTACCTATTACAAAATATGAAAAGAAAAACATTTTAGTAAATGTACAGTAGGTAATTATTAATTTACTTAACGAAACTTTTTCTCTGCACTAAAGGACTCGTCACTGAACTGTCAGAATGTGCCCTTCGTATTTTCTCAAAGAAATACACGAAACAATGAAACCAGAAATAAGTAACGAATGACTTATGTAGTAATATGTCTGTCTCGTTCTGACAACCAAAACAATGACAAAACAATAGAGAAATCTAAAACATAAAACAGCACAACACTGCAAAGACTCTGTAACTATTTAAATTAAAATATATTTTCGACTCTTACACTATTTCAAATAACGAAAAGTGATTAGGTAACGATCGGTCAAATTTTAATGTACAATTCTGTGTATAAAAATATAATTTCTGGAGCCACGCGGCATTTACTTACTCCTAAAATATAACAGTCATTTGCACATATGCACAGAATGTTACAACCTGTCTTGAACGCTTTTTTCCAGTTTACATGTGATATACAAAAATAGATTTTGCACCACTGGCTCGTTACACTGCAACAGAATCCGCTTGTGTCTCCAGCCTGAGTTCACGCGAGAATAAATTATGCAAAAAAAACTTTTAAGGCTCCATTTATTCTTTGAAAATGACAAACTTTAAAGTCATTGTAATAAATATCCCACCTCCGTTTGAGGCATTTGTCTCTCTCTCTTTCGTACTAATATTGTCTTATATCCTACATAAGTGTGATTTCTCTTGCTTTATTTCCACAAGAGGGTTTTCAGCTTGAGTGTACGGACATCCCCAAAGGATGAAGCGTGTGGCTTTCCAAAAGCCATGTTCCAATTCGATAGAGGAACCTGGAGTACCAATGGACTCCCTCTTGTTGTAAAGTCGCATTGGGCGAACTAATTAAGTCTTTTGGGAATATGACTGATGACATTTCATAATACAGCCTGACTGGAGCGAAGGCCAAATGTGCGAGACTGTGGTTCTCTATAACCGCGTAACAGGACGCCAGTACTTGGTCGACCACGATGGTTCCATGCGCGGTCACCGGTGCGAACGAACCCTGGTGCTCCTCCGTGTATATCCGTGCCACGATGGCAGATTTAAGTTGACCGCTATCATCAACAACCATCACTTTTTGTCCAGGTTCGACACTGCTGGCAAACGCGGCGGTCATGGTGTGGGCATCATCCGTTGAGTTGTCGAGGATGAAAAGGAGATGAGCTGCGGTGAGCGTGATCTTTTCAACAGGGTCTTTAGTTTCTAGGACGTAAAACACACGTCGCGTCGTCGAGTCTCTGTCTGTGAACATGATGAAGTCGCTGTACACGAGGTTCCCCGCGCTGTCCGCCGCCAGCACCTTGTCACCCGGGTTTAGATCCTTCAGGGCTTTCTGCCTTCCGTCACCCAGCGTCACCAAAGCCGAACCTGGGAAGCAACCTCCAGATTTGGCAGCAACTGAGTTTTCTGTCGAAATAAATAGCAACCAAATGAGCAAACGGTTTAAATGCCACGATGGGCATTTTTTATATAACAAATCAATTTTAACTCTGATAACCTTAAAAACATATTTCTCGGCCGTTATAAGGTTAAGAGAATACTACAAAATTACAAAACCACAAAATTAATATACAAACACTCCACGTGTGCTATTGGCTCGCTTCACATAAGAAAGAAATGTCTGAATAAACAAAAGCCAACGTGGCAACGGGAATTAGTTTGTAATTCAAAGGTTTTCTAAAAAATGTCTGTTTGAGATGCAGGAAAGCGTCTGGACGGCTCTAATTAAAAACCAATAATGCCGGACATTGTCATTGTAATGCAGCTTGTGTACAGAGCACTCTTAGAAAAGGACACTTATGCCTTTCCTTGTGCCTCTTTCATATTTGCTCAGGTGCAGAAACCTCTATGTATGTGACAATTCACACTTATACTCGTCTCTGAGAACCCCAAGCAGCCTCAAATAGTATTTACTCAGCCGAGACACTTTTCCAAGGCTCTGATGGTGTAGATTTGAATATAAATTAGAAATGCCAGCGGTAGTCAATCAATGTCCTCTTCTTCTTTCCTTTTTTAAACCATCACACTCTCAGTTGTCAGGCTTAATGACAATAATTCGGGCCTTGTGGGAACTCTTTACATTCCAGTCTCGTGGATCGGTAAACAGAGCTATAGAACTCTAATCCTCTCATAAGATTCTGGGGCATGAAATAAGATGGTGACAACAGAGAAACAGATTTGGACGAGCGAGTTTGTCCAAAGCCTGTAATGTATTTGTAAATGTGTGTGGAATTTAAAATGAAAGATTTTGCGCAGAAAAAAAACCTTATAAGTCTTTACTAATATGTTTAATTTCTAAAATATACATTTTCTGCTAGCAATAGAAAATAAAATACTTGGTATTAAATCGTATTTGGTGTCCCAAAGCCTTGTTTTTACAAGCGCGCCTGTAACTGATGCGTATACAGACTTTCTCGTTTGATCACATACATGTCTTGTAAGTGTTTGTGCTGGTTTTTTGAGCAGTATAATGAGTTTGTAATGAGTTGAAAGGCGCTTTCTTCAAAGAGACAGAGTGGGGCGATGTAAGATCAGTTAACATATTCACGGGCAATTTTTTTTTAACTCCACAGCATGGATTTTTCATATGAGAATCATATGGTGTTAAAATTTAAAACCTATTATGGTAAAATAGCATTAAAAAATTTCTGTCATTAGTTAATAGTGTCAAATTATTTGGCACTTGTATCTTTGGCCAAAATCTAGCAAGAAGTTATTTATAAGAAACTTATAATTTAGTAGACTTATTATAGTATTAACCTAGAAACAGTGCCTCTCTTTCATATTGACTGTACAAATATTTAAAGACACTCTTTTGTTTCTGCTTCCTTTAAGCATTATACGGTTGGGAAATGTTACATGCAATTTATTGAAACAGGGTTTTGGCATTCCAGTCAGGCCATCACGGTCTTACCTGCTTTGACAGAGCAATGAATGTGGGCTTTAGACTCGTAATATACCCAGTCAAATCCGGCCTCCACCGCTAACCGTGACAGTGTCCCGTACTTGCTCTTGTCCCGATCAGAGGTGGTGATATCAACAGCTCTTCCCTCATAATGGAGTGATTCTTCAAAATGGTGACCATCCTCATCCCAGCCCTCTGTTACACGCAGCTTAACCCCTGGCCACTGGTTCATTACAGAGATGGCCAGTGAGTTCAGCTTATCTTTGCATCTCTGACAGAGAGAGGAGAGAGAAAAAAGAGAGGTTAATAATTTATTTCTAATACTTCTGAATTTTAAATAATGCCACAACGAAAATGATCTAAATCTATGTAAAACACATTGATATATAATGATTAATTACTAAAACAAACTCTGTTTTTTGTTATTGAAAGACTAGGGTGACCTACATCAGTCCAATAATACCTGATTATCTCTCAGTCTAACAGTCAGTCAGTTTTAAGCAACTGCCTCTAAGGCAATAATTTTGCAATCAACCTGATTATATGTCCAGACAAATAAATCTACTGCCCAAGTCTGAAAACATGTATTTACTCTGGAAACAATTCAGCCTTGCATGCAAGGATATTGTGTCTGAAGAGCTCAATGAAATATTGATAAGTTATTGTGTTCGCTTCACTGATCTAAAGCATATAGATCCAACCAGAGAAAGTGTGACTGCATTAAGACTTCCTCTCTTTAAATATGTTCAAAGGACATAGTAAGTATAACAGGCAAATGACAGAAGTATTGAAAAATATGTGTTTGTTTAGTAGTTTGTATTTATTATTATCTCTTTGCTTAATCAGAGAGATTCAGTTAAGGTGTTTTAAGGTGTTTAAGGTATTTTCAGCCATGTTTGGGTGGCACACCCACTAATCTTTCCCGGGACCTTGTGTTGAGATGCTCAGCTCTCTCCAGGACAACTCTTACCCACACTTAACCAATATGTAAAATAAAACACCACAAAAGACTCTTTCACCACATTCAAGGGTAGAAGCAACTACTCATTGTTCTTGCAGCTCAGGTTTGCTCAAGGGACGTGATGTGATTGCTTTATCAATACTCTTTCAGAGGTTATATAAAATCTATTCAATTCACATTGCCATCTCTTTTTTTTGTTAAAATATTCCACTATATATTAAAGATGAACTGTAGTCAATTTATCAGCTTGATTTTTTTTTTAACCATCCATATGTCTCTAGTGTCTGTCATGCAGTCAGTGTACTAACTGGTTATCAGTCTGTCAGACATCCAACATAGCAGGTGTCTCTCTTTCTGTCTTTCACAGATGTATATATTTAAGTGAAAATTAAGCATTTCTGGACTAGGATATTGTTGCATGTGTGGGATATCCTACAGTGAATGGAAAATGACAGATTGTTTGAAACCAAAAATAATAAACATTTTCTATAGCCAGTGATTTATACCTGGAAACTGCAGCCTATTAGCTCGTACAGCACTTGTGGCACTCGAATAAGAGGAAATACAACCACAAAGGGCCAAAACATGTAACCTGGCACATTTTAAGTACAACTGGAGGACTCAAGAACCGTGAAGCCTAAACTCTTTATTAATTCATTGGGTCGTGTGCCGCAAATCAAGGCAAATTCTGTTCAGGCTCCATGAAGCGCAGCGGGACGCCCTGCGCCGCAGCTTTGTGCTCCACACGAGGTTTGTTCAACAAGCCGCCCAGTCACAGTCGGCTCCTAATCTCCTCCCAAACTGATGTGTTTTAGACAAAACACTTATCAGCTACCTGTCAGAGCAAACAACCTCGATGCCTTCCCATCCCGTTCAATCGAATTCACTACATGATGCGTTTAACCAACAAACCATCTCCTCAACTCGGATGCGCTTTTCGGAAACATTGTAAGCGCGACACCTTGTTAACTTCAATGAAAGCTAAAAGCATTCGTGCCTGAAGTTATAAGAGTCCAGGAGTAGTTTTCTGCGTGCCCGTGGGTCATCTCACACATATAATCATATTCCCCTTAAAAGTTTGATATACATCTGAAGAAACCCTGAAGACACGGGTTTCAGATTCACCTGACAGCGCACATTATGCAAACCCTACCCGTGCGACAACCGATCATGTCTAAGACTTAGAACTAAAAAGCTGTTTATCATTGATCTAAAACAGCTAAACAGAAGCATTACACTCGATGCTTTTCAATTACTTTGAAACAGATGCACGCTTTAGCAAATATTTATCCAATAGGCTGTAACCAAACTTCCAATACAGCAAATAAATAACCAACTCCTTTTCAGTGGCAAAGGGTGACAAGTTCAAATGATCCCTGTTAATGCAACGAGAGTGGAAACCCATGTTGAGGACAGACACCTTATTCCAGAAGCTGTCTGATATTTCAGAAGCCTAACTTTCTTGAAAATAGTTGTGTACGGGTATACATGTTATAGACTCTTTAAAATCTAATTCCTCATCAACAACCAGTTTCTATCATTAATCATAAATTAAATAGGACTTATTTATGTTTGACAATTCAGTTTATATACTTTATAAAAAGAAGAGCAGTTTTGCCGTATGTAACTGACGGCTGATTGCCGACCGTGAAAAGTGTGTCAATAACAATAAAGATTAAATTAAAGCTGGTCTATTTCCTGAGGTATTACCTGAAGTATATCACATAAAACTTGTTTCAGACTGTGCGTCATTTGCTGTCTCACAGATATCGGTCAGTTGTACAACAAATATAGGTTATGCAGTACCGCATGATGTAAAACTTGATGAATAAACTCCAAGTTGCGTGTAGACAGGCCACTGCGTCTTATTCAAATCTGTCATTAAGTGGTACCGTCCTGGCCCATTAATAAATAGTAACAATTTTAAAAACATCCTTCTAGAAATGTCAGTATTTTCATGCCCTGATAAGCAGATGGCCTTCGGTTCCATAATGAAAAAATGAGCCTAATTTAGTGAAATTTAGACATATTCTGACTTTATCAGCCATCAGTTGTTATAAACCAAGCACCGCATCTATCCAGCAGACAGGCCACGAATATCCGCTTTTCATAAAACATATAAATAACGCGTGTCTAGCAGAGGCTAAATGTATAGATAGGAATAGAGAAGCGCATAAATATTTCAAACAACCTTCCACAAGGAGGGTGAGCGAGGAGGCAACCAGCCGGTCCTATCTTGATGGCATTTTCTCACACTGCTTTATTAGGCACAGCCATGCCATTAGACTATTGCAAAACCAAGTCCATAAAGTGCAATTCACAATCCTTTACCGACTTAAATATAAACGCCAGGAAAGTAAGATGTGATCTGGAATCTATATTCTGTCTGATGGAAAAGGAATTACCTGTGTCATAAGTCTATCCGCGCCTGTGTTCTCCTCATCCTTAAAGATAATGTCGGGATTGTAATTTGGAGTAAGTTCTTTAAATCTCTCTGAATTGCGGGTTATCTTGCCCTCGTATCTGCCGCTGGCCCCTAAGGTTTTTTCCGCCACATTTGGTATAAATTGTTTGTAGGCGAGAGGTGTCAGCTTCTTTGGATGTCTTCTTCTACCGTAGCCTCTGCCAGGACCGCAGGCCAGTCCGGACGTCAGCAAGGACAGACTGAGAACAGACACCAACACTATTCTCGTCACAAGCCGCATTTTGGCACGCTGGATCTCGCACGAATCCCGCGCTGCGGTGATCTACAGAGCGCCCCGAGCAGTCCGTCTACGCGTGCTGCGTTGCTCTCCAGCGATGCCCTTGCCGTCTCCTCCCCCGGTTCAGTTCAAGCGTGTCCCTCGGAGCCGTGACAGGTGCGGAAATGCGCGTTTGATAATGGAACGCATCGGAGGTTTGCTGCGGGGATGGAAAGGTAAGACCGATCTAGAAATCACAGCGTTAGATGAAGCCACAGCCACTTCTGTTAGAAGCCTCTTTACTCCTATGTATTATAGCTGTGATGTGAGGTAGGGAGGGACCTGATTGGCTCGGCAGGACGAAACCTTCTGATGTTATCCCACAAAACGGACGTGCAAAATTCCTTAAAGTAGGTGGGATTCAGGGAAGGGAAGCGGTGACATCTGAACGCATCACTTTTCCTGTTTCTGTCTCTGCGACAGCTGCGACATTCGTGCATGTGGAGCAACTGTGATGCAGACGCCCCATCCATAATGGACTAGTTTTAAAAAAGCTCTTTTCATAATTTTCTTGGTTTATATATCCAGGTGCATATCAAAATAAATAAATAATGCGACTTTGATAAACTTTATTAATAGTCAGTGTTGACTGTAAATTAAACAACATTATTAAATAAAATTAAAAGTAAATGTTGATAAAGGATGTGCGTGGCTGTCAAAAAGTGCCAAAAATGTATTTGACAACTTATTACAGTATATTTCTTCCCTGTCTGTCATTTTTTATCTCTTAAATCTCATAGCTGTAAGGTTGATAACTTCTGAAACAAACATTTCCTTGTTGTTTATGAGAGAAGGTCTTAAAGCAGTTAAAAGTAAAACTAGCTTTGTTTATTGTAAACTGAATACTTTAACAGTTCTTGCATATAATGTATCATGTTTAGTGCATTATCACTTAACAGCATAATGTTTTGCAAACACTTTTAAACTTTCAGCTGTTTCTCAACAATTTACTTTATTTTTCTAAAGTATCATCCAAGAGTCTCACAGTATTTCACACAGTATCTCATAAAAGCATGAGGATGATTTTGATTAATTTATAGATTATAATAAATTATTTCTTCATCTTTTTCAGCAGCTATTCCTTTGGCAGAGAGGAGATGGATTAAGTTGGATCTTCTGCCCATCATTTATGTGAGATATTGGAAAGGGCTCTTTCTGTGCACACAAATGCAAAGCTGTCTGTTTGGAAGAAAGATCAGCACGAAAAACCCTGTCACCCCTCAAAGTCCACTTCAGTGACAGATTAAGCCATGGTAACCACTGTGTTTCCTGCCCATAGCAGCAGTTAAGGTATGTGTCCCATTGTCTTATTTTCTCTTGTTTTCACATTTTCCAGAATGCTCTATCAAACATGGTGGCCGCTTGTCTTGTGAAATACATTAGAAAGCATAGGGCCTCTGCTAAAGGCATTTTGTTAAATTGAGCATGACAGAGAATTTGTTATTCTGTTTGTTTTTAGTTTTCAGGTGTGCAAATTTTTGTCTGCACTTTAAGAAATGCCACAAAATAATGAAGATGTATGAAGACCAAAACCCCAAAGAGTTCAAGATGTTATATTAACAAAGATAACACAGAATAAGTGTGTTTGATGATCTCCCCTAAAGACACAAATAGATGTATATAGCAGATTCCATTTAATGTATTTTTTATTATTTATTTGTGGTTGTAAACATGAAAATTTATTCTATGCCATTAGTAATACTTATTTAAGTTTTTTAAGTTTGTTTTATTTATAATTTTTTATTGTTTATATTTGAGTAAGAATATAGTCTGATATTTAAAAGTTTTAAAATCAACAAAATTTACCACAACATCATCAACTAGATGTGGTTAAAACCTGTAGTTTCCTTTTGGCTATACCAAGTTTATATCACACATGAGAATCCTCTTGTTAGTTTAAAGTTTCTCCAGTTTGGTTCTTTTAAAACCAGTATAGAGTAAAATGGAAGTCTTAGGCTTCTCTGATCCATTCCAGTTTACATTAGACAGTCACACTACTTAGATGAACAAGTTAATATAATTATGCTACAGATATTATACATTCTGCTAATAGAAAGTTAATGAATCAGTAAAAGCAAACCAAAAAATGAAAAATACAGCTAAGACACAAACATCCGCATTAGTGCTGTGATACAGCAGGTGTAACTTTCCTTGTCCTCTCACCTATCTCTGGTTGTATCAGTATTTTTCTTACAATATGGTAGCTATGACTTTTCTCTCATTTTTAATGTATTAGACCTCATTATGACAAAGTGACTCAGAATCTGGCTGCATGTATGTGCATGTAACGGTATGTGTAGCATAATGCACCCTAAACAAACAAACACAATAGCATTAATGTGGAACTCATACACAATTATGTTGTGACTCAAATGGCAAATCCTTCGAGAATGAGTCTAAGCAGCCATTGTACAGTGAAATAGCCTTAAAGACAAGCGTTCTGTGAAGGGATATTTAGCCCTGATTTCAGGCTGTTGTATTTGTCGTGGACTGCAGGGAGTGGAACGTGGGGAATTTCACAATCACGTACCTGAGGTTCCAGCTCAGCTCTGTCTCGGAGTGTGTAAAGAGTTTTTTATTTGCCTCGCTCGGCCGCTCCCTCTACTTAAACAGTCTCAGTCCTCTCAAGGCCAAGGCAAGGCAGCTGAGCCCCGGGTCATTCCCACACAGCGGGATGGAGAAGAGAGTCCCAGTAACGCGCAAATAAGTGCTGTCCCCAGTTCTAAAAGAGATTTAAGGGGCAGCGGGCCAGATGAAAAGTAGGAGTAATTCATAAATCTGAAACTGATAAACAGAGTGTTTTATGCATGTCGTCAATGGCATTTTCATATTGATTTTTCACATACCACCCAATGCCATGATAAAGCCTATTCATACTCATATGCATATTCCCCCTGTGGAGGCTGAGAAAACCCATTCACTTGTCACGAACCTCCATATATTAATATTAGAATGGCAGTGGGTGTTAGCATGGGTATATTTTTGAGTATGTCTGAGTTTGAATCATGTAGTTGTATTCATACAGAACTTTATTTAGGGTATCAGACTGTTGAATTACAATGTGGTCCATATGACACATAGAGTGTGAGTGAGATTCCACACTTTTAATTCTTAATAAATCCCTAAAGGAAAGCAGGAAAGAGACGTCACTGTAAAATGATGATGGACTAGGAACTGGTTAAATTGGAAAGTGGGGATGCAAAAAAGCAAATGAGAAGTTCTTAGGGTAAAGCAGTATTCTTTGTTCAATTGCTATTGGACCCGAGGACACAGATATTATCTATTTAATGAATTTGGGGTGCTTGTGGCCTGTGCCACATTATCTAAAGCAACAGTAATTCCTCTGAACTTTAATGGCAATGTCTATGTCGAACACAACAAACCCTCAACACTGCTGACCACAGAAACCAACCAATCATTAACCAACCACTTCCATTCTAATAAAAAGGCCATATGAGTCGTCATCACACCATTAACTAAAGTACTGGGTTACAACCTGACAACCAGATGACATCCAAAGCATTTATAAGCATGTCTCAGAAACAGCGAACACAGAGGTTTCAAAGCTTGAAGAGCCAATATGTTTCATATTGATTGTAAAATTAATTGTTAACTACATGTGTCTGCACGCTTCAGCTGAGGCCATAGATAAGAATTAGTGTTGAAATAAGTGTTGAATCACGTTATCAAGAATCAGGAGGAAATTATTCTTGAGTCGCTGTCAAACATTGTTGCTGCTGAGGAACAGCGAGAGAATGTAGCAGTTTCTCACCACAGATTTTAATAATGACCTCATTCCAGTCGCTGGAGTTTTGTGATTGAGGGCAGCACGACTGCAAGTGATACAAGCCTGAACCAAAGTCCAAAAAGCCATGAAAATAAATACATAAATAATATGTTTAATTTATATTGTGCCTTTTATGGACTCAATAACACTTTACAAAATACACAGATACAGTTACTGATGAAAAGCAAATTAACAAGAGTGGACATGCAATTAGATGGTAAACAAAGCATGGCAGATAATGACCAGACAAACAAACAAACAAATGCATGGGAAAATTGCTTAAAGGTGTGGAATGAGGAGACGTCGCAGAGATTTTGGGGAAGATTATTTTAACACATGCGGCCCATAATGCTAAAAGCCCTACAACAGTAGAGAGTCTAACCACAACTCCATTAATATCAATACAGATGTCGCTCAATGAAGAGCCAAACTTCAAGAGTGGAGAAACTGAATTGGGTTGCAGGTCAAAATTTTTAATGTCATCGGCATGTCTAGCGGAAGAGAAGATGAGTTTGTTTTAATAATCAAATGTTCAACCTCAGCTGTATTAGCAGGTATATATTCTGTGAGCATTTGGACTGTCCCAGGAAGGGCAGATGGGGTAAATGCATGATATATGTTATCCATTTTATGAAGGTCAAATGACTGAAAACTTTCACAAAGGTCAGTGGAGCCATTAAAGCTGAAACTGATGGCTTCACAAGTTTGTCAAGCCTGAGGTTTACACTTACCTTTATTAATGACAGTGGAGACGTAGATAGAGCGTGTCTAAAGTGCCTCTTTATATAGCAACACATAAAGTCAATAAAGTGATGACATAAACATCACTTTGAAAGCTAAAGGTGAGAATGACAGGAAATAAAAATGATGTCATCACCATTGTACTGTACTTCTGTTCTGTGTACTATATGCTCAGATCCATAAATATCTAATTGTTTTGTAAATTAGACACACATTACAGTTTCTGTTTGAACAGGGAAGCTTCATGGTCTCCTAAATTTATTTAGTATCTTATTAGAAAGGCATGAAAGGTGTGGCTGAGATTGGTGGAATTTTCCCAGAACAAGCAGGAAGATTACTGTATAGACAGACAAACTTGCACCAGCCTTTCCAGGTGTGTCCCACACTAGAATAAAAATCCACTATTGAACAGCATGAAAAGCCTGTTACACTCTACTGCTTGCTCTCTGTGACTTTAAATACCACATCTCTGAGAGTTTAGTGCATAATAAAGTGAAGATAAAGCCAGTGCAGGAATCTTCAGACTGCATCACTCCAGCATAAATGTCAGGAGGATGCAGAAAACCTCACCCACCTGCTACATTACATCTGCAGACCTGCCACAGACTAACCCTCAACACTCACAAATGTGTTGAATTTCTGCCTTACTATAGTAAACTATAGCAGAGAGCAACTCAAAGATTTCCTAGCCTTTGAATTCTCTCTCTCTTTCTCTCTCTCTCTTCCACTGACTGGTCCCCACAATGTAGGTGTGTGTGACTTTTACCATCCTTCTGGGGACATTTGGTCCATTGGTAGAAACAAGAACACACACTCAACTGTGTCCCCAAAAGGATGTTTTGTTAGGATTTGTCAGATTTTAAACTGATTTTTTTGTTGTTGTTTCAGGTACTACATGGAAAGAAGAGGAAAAAAAAGGAAGGAGTTTGTGATGTCATATTGAAAAGTCAAGTCAAGTTTTTATCTGAACACACTGTCATTAGAAGCATTAGGCTAATAGCCCTAACTTAGCTCTCTTTATAAAACAGCAGTGAGATGTTACAACAGACCCCAGTACTATATCTGACAGCATGTTGTTTTAGATTTTACTGCTTTTCTAACAACATTTGGATTTTTATAGTGCTATAAAATCTCCATAAAACCCCAGGATGATTACATGTTTTTAAAGAGTTTTAAATTTCTTAATGGACCTGTTAGAGATTCATTATATAAATATGCATGTATATACAATTTAATGCATGTAGCTGTATCTCCAAAACCTTTCAGCTGCAAATATTATGTATTTCTTATCTTTAAAAAATAAAAATATATACAATTGCATTTTTACTAGCAACAGAAGCCCTGTGTGTTGTTACCATTACATAACCAGCCTAGTATGAGAAACAAACAGAGGGTTATAGATTTATTTCTCATGAATAAGAAAGGGAACTACATATAATGACATTACCTGTCCTCTAGTGGCACGACAGCAGTGTATGTGAACATTTTACTGAATGTTAAATTGGATATACTAATTGGATTGTTATTCATAAGCGCCACACCTCAGGACATTGCCTCTGCTGTAAAAACTTTTATTGTAACTTCATTTGAAACTGACCCAGTTGCTCCACTTCCTGTCTGCACTAGACAGTAATTGAGCGTGTAGCCATTTAGCAAAAAGCTAAATAAATGGATCTTCTACCATCCATTTCCTGTCAGTCTGCTTTCTGGAGCAGAGGCCCATGCAGATCTTTTGGTGTCGCCCTGAAATAATGTGTGCTGTGATGCAGGACAGGACACCAGCATACAGCATCAGACAGACAACCCAATTAGAATCAAGCATTTCCTGTCTCTAGGCAACCCTGGCATTGATCATGACCTGAACTGGCCAATTAGAATTTATTTCCCTGTCCTACTGATACTTTGATGTCCAAGAAATATATAATGGCTTTCTCTGAAAGACATTTCAATACTATTAGTTAGCATGTTTAAAAAAAATGAACTGTCTTGAGTTATATTGCTTGGGTTATGGTTAACAGAAGGCTTCTGATCCCCAAACTATTTTAAGAGCCTTTTTTAACAAAAGCCCTGCCAAGCAACTGACAAAAAATGCTTATGTTTCAGTGTCTTATCATGAACCATCAACATGTTTTAAATCTTAATAGACGCCTGAACATGAAGACCTGCCATTAGTTTTCCTGGCAGTAAAAATACTCTTGAGTGTAAAATCAGTGAATTTGAATGATATGAGTGTATGTATTACAAAGAGATGTAAGAACCCAATGTATTTCATGTATAAAGGTGGGGGTGGGGTGGGGTGGGGATTTGGAGGAGAGGTGGATGAGCTGTCTGCTCACGTTCACGTAAATATATGAATGAGTTTGAGGTGTAACTTGGCTCTGAGCATCATGCTCTTTTAGAACTATTGTGAATAAGATGTGGGACAAATAAAGGGCAAAATTA
>JAZGTK010000021.1:68618-201118 GCA_036877625.1 Ambastaia sidthimunki | reverse complement strand
TTGGCAAGACAAGATAAAGAACAAACGAAGTTCCCAGATGATTTACACCTTCTGTTCATACTACAGCTTGATCTTTATCTGAACTCAATCTGATCAATCTGCATTTGCAAATTTTGGAGCACTAGGACATACCTGTGTCTGTGATACAACCGGCTTCAGATTTCATTAGAAACGCAGATGTCTCACCCAACGTGACAAATGTAACGGTTATGTTAGGAATTTATTGCTCTAAGCTATCAATCCCTCCATAAACATATAGGACATTTATTTACTGTGAGTTTCATGTAATTAAGTGTTTAATATTCTTCTGTTGGAGTTTTAATATCATTGTTTCGATAACTACATTTTCAAGGACTGGAGATCACCAGCCAATATACAAAATGACTATTTATTACAATACACTTAATGTTTTAAAATGTTAAGCAGGTTACAATTCCAAGTTCCAACATCTGGAATTCCCTCTAAAGGACAAAAAGGCACATTCTTCCCAATCCTATAAAGCTTACCAAAGTTCTGGAAAATTATGATTCTCATAATATGACCACTTTAAGGTACAATGAGGGTGATAATGCTGTGTGCCACCTACCAATGTAAGCAGTTTATCTGTTGATAACTGATGTACGTGGCTCATAAGATGGTTCTCATTCAGTGGGAAAGATATCAGTAATCACTGCCCATTATATGTCAGTATTTGTGATAGGGAAGCGGAATATGTCCTGTGATTGTTATCTGATTGGTGTTGGAGGGGAGGGGAAGGACAGGGATTGGCTTGCAAACATGCCTGGCATGGTAATGGTCTGTGATAATGCTATTGCTGACAGCATAATGGCTGTCTGTGCCCATGAATTAAACAAGATCTCTGATATTTGTTCAGCTCTCACATGGGCTGCGTTGTGGACAAAAGATCATACTGAAGCAAAGGCAAAAAGAAAAGAAAGAGATCAGAGAGAAAGGCACAGAAAGATGAACAACAAATAGATGACGTCAAGGAGGAAGAAGAATAAGATGGACAAATTTGGCAGGAATCTGCCCTGACTTGTTGGCACTGTGAGGCCAAACGAGTGGTCAGGCCTGTTGTCCAATCTCACACACACGTTACACAGCCTTAGCATGACTTTGTTTAGATTTGTTAGTTAGTTAGTTTAGGAGTGTAAAATGCTTTAAAATGACCTCAGGGTTGCAGGCAGGTCTGGAGAGAGCACAGCACACAAGAGCAGAGGCCTGCATCTATCTCTCAATCTGTGCCTCTCCATCCCAATCACTGGCACATTGTTCTCATCATGTTGTGGAAAAGGCTTTTGACAGAGCACAGTGATGAATCACCCACGCCAGTCTTTCAGCGAGGAACACAGGGTGAGCAAGTGAAGGAGAGAGAGAGAATGTGAGGGCAGAATGAGAGGAAGCTGAGAAGAGCAAAAAAAAACATCAACGGCACAGAATTCAATTTACCTCTGTACCTCTTTCATGTCTGATTCTTTTCATTGGTGCAACAGTGTTTAAAAGTTGTTCTCTCCTTTTTCCTTGGATCAGGCTGAGCAAATAGTAAGTGGCAGAGGCTGAAAGAGGAAGTGCTTTTACCTGGGCAAAGGCGCTGATGGCCATGAGCTATCTGTTATGTTGGAGACGCTTAGAAAAACAAACATTAAACAGAGCCGCTTCCTTCACTAATGAGGCAGCGTTCTCATCTCTTTCAGAGATAATCTTCATTCTTGACAGAAAGAAAAAACAAACAGCTTCTTACCACATTCATATCAGCAATTTTTTTTTCTGGCCATTTTATTATTATTTTATCTTTTTAAAATTTTTTTTAACAATACTTACTTTAAACAGATTTACAGTAAAACGTCACATATCAAAATGTCCCATAAATAAAACGCTGGTGCTGATCATGCTTGTGTCTTCATTACAACATAACAAACTAATTTGAACCGCCTTAAATCTTTCAGCTTGAGAGAAATGTATTCAGTGAAGTTATTCATGGACTTACCTGACATTTCATCAGGGCTGGACTGTACCGATATTAGATGTAGGATTAACCATCGGTGTCTACACAATTACAGAGCAATAAAAGCGCAGGAGGAGTCAGGATCAAACCATATGCTTCCACCACACCTCCTCAAACCCAGACTAAACAACATGTGCTGACTGACAGGTGCTAACGTTTGCTAGGACTTCTCTTTAGCCTGCTGCCAATGAGACATCCCGGTTATTAGCAGACTAATTTCAATGTATTCCGGACTTTGAAATAAGCACAAAATGTGAAACCCTTTCACTACAGAGATCAATGGTCTTTAATAAGACACAGTGTGATGCACAGTGAACTTCTCTTTGCCAAGCGCCTCAGGTCATACTTTTTTTAACCATCTGAGTAATTATGCACTTTATTCTTGGGCCATAAAACCTCAAAGTTTTGCGCAGGGTGAGTTCTGCTGTGTTGATAAATGGGCTTTGGAGTGAACAGAATGCTTAGCTGGGCTAGTTAAAGCATGCGCGATACACATAAACAGGAAGCCAGTACAGAGCTCTTGCTGCCACAGCTGTGGCTAAGGGTTCGACTTGTGCTTTGTGATCAGATACATATACATATTTCATCTCCATTCAGCTCTAATCTCCCAGCCCTGAGATGGATTTTGTTTAGAAAGCTAGAGCAAACAGTACAAAACAAAAAAGAGCAACTATAATGGTCGTGACTTCTGAAACTTTGTGAAACGAATGAGGTTGCTGGTTGTTTTTTAAAGGCTTGTTTGAATCAACCTTCTGGACGCTTTTTGTGTGAGAAAGATAGTGAGAGCATTAAGGCCAACAAGGACGATGAGAGCAGCAGGTTAAAAAGTCAGACGCACCCTTGGCTGAGCAGGTTTGAGGGACTGACACCTGGGCAAACACAACCGAAACACTCATCTGTCATCGACTCCAAAAGCAAGTTAGAAACTCAGCCGCTTTTGTCAAGCCACAACAAAGAAGAACATGAGAATTAATTTAACACTTTGCAATCAGTGGTCTCTGAGGTTAAGCTCTTTTAAAAGCCGTATGGGTTGATAAACATCATAAATCGCATACATTACACTACGATGAGTCAGACGTCTGTTTAGGGTCTATATTCTGTCTAAAGTGGCAATATGCCCCTCCCTTCATTTTAAACATTTCAGAGGTCCTGAATTTGAGATTAAGTAGGAGATTACTATAATGTCTGAATCTATGACATGTTTGTGTTCCTTGTGCTTTATTCTTTTGTGACACATACTTGGGGGCTGAGAAAACTCTGTGTGGCTGGGAATGCTAAGCCACTAAGGCCCAGATTCCATGGTGAGCTCAGATCCGTGCAGACTGCCAGTGTCACAATTACAAAAATCAGAGTATTAGCGGACACACTAACACCCTTTAGCCTTAATCAGTCTAAATACTTTACATTGAGCCTGCTGACAAAAGAGTCATTATATGGAGACACATTCCATTAGGTATTCCATTAGATTGTTATTTAATTCTAGGCACACCTGCAGAATTGAATAACAGCATTTTAAAAACAAAAATTTTATATTTTTATAAGTTATACCTGTAGCTGTGTTTTTGTATGCCAGTTATTCCAAACATGCATCGGAAGTTTTCCCAAAAAAACGTAATGTCAAGTTCAATCACAAAGCCTTGTAAACCATGTACCTCAAACATGGTGCTAGCAACAGCAAAGTCATGGGTTCAGTCCTGAGGAAACACACAGAATATATCGCTTTGAATAAAAGTGACATAATAAGACATAAATGTAAATGAAAACCTTCCCTAAACAGCCAAGAGAGCTTTTGCCTGTGACATCAGCAGCAATTTGTTAGCTGCTGATTGTGACAATGAGTTGTGAACATAAATCAGCTAAGCACATCAGAGAATGAGCTTCAGAGACATTTCCATGGCAACACATGCATTGAGACGGCAGCGACTGATTGTTTTCTGTCAAAGGCCAGCTACATGGACAGAAAACCTTGAGAGACGACGAGACTGTGTGCATGCTTTCAGTTTTCACCAGCTAAGATGAAGCACAGAACTCTGACTACTGTGCTTGTAGAAAAGAAACTCTAAGCTGTTTAAGTCAGCCAGTAATCCAGCTATGAGTGCAATGTGACATGACCACTGGGGACAATGAGGGCATGCTCATTCATTCATTATCCTGCCAGGCTCATATAATCTCAATGTTATCCAAATCTGCTACCAGCAGTGCAACCGGCTTCTTAGCATTGTTATTATTATGTTTGCAGTAATCAATGTCTTCATTACACACTAAAGCTGCAGTAACAAGATTTAATGTATTTGTGAAATCTCAAACAATCCTCCGAACGTCTGTCATAGATTAAAACATTCCTCCAGTCGTGAGAATTATATTCACCAATTGTAGTTCACCAGTTTCCTAAACCTGAGTAACCAGACAACATGGGAAAATTACACCACCTATAGTCTCTAGTCAATTTTATCCTATAGTTAGGAATATGTATAAATTCATGTTAGTAAAAGGGTCATGTTTTACTAACATGACCCTTAAGCCACACCCATTACCCAATCATGATCAGCTTAATTAGGAGCAGCTTCATTCAAAGCAGAAGTCACATGATGCTAATCATTATTGGTTTGTGGGTGTGGCCTTAAAGGGGAAAAAAGCTAACAAGCAAGAAGATAAACTGGAGGTGAGATTATTAGAACTGAGATTAGCGGCATCATTACCAGCTAAGAGGACAAAGCTAAGAGGTCTCTGATAGGCTGTTCCAGTGATGATAAAATATTGCATTTATGGCTCTCAGAAGTTAAACGGTTATTAATCAGGATTATTCTGGGCTAATGGGGTTAATATGTGTTTAATAAAATCTAAAGGTGCAAAGCATTTTTGAACCCAGGACAAACTGATAATAGGGTAATACCAAAACTGTTCACCAGAGTAAAGTGTGACAGCAATTCTATAACAAAAAAACTGTATTGCAACTGTTTTTATAACCTCCTAAGGTCTGTTAAATATTTCTGCCTTCTAAAACAAGTTATTCTGGTTTACATTTTTGACAGAGACATTTGTGGACATCATCAATAACTCCCAATCAAATTGTAGCAGACAAATTTGTTTTAGCGGGAAATATACTTTCACACCACAGATGTGGTCCTCAGATTTCAATTTAATGATGAAATACAACCGTTTTATCATGTGTCTGCTATGAAAATATTTAAAGACTAAAGTACATACACTTGCCATAAATATATCTTTTCTCAGTTATAATGAAAGCAAGCATGCACACTGCAATTTAAACAATTCTAATAGTAAGATTTAACACTAGCAAGAATGTCTCAAACTCAAGAAAGCAGTCATAAAAGGATTGGCCTGCTCAGACTACATTCCCAAATAACAATTAACTCCCCTTTGGTCTCACAGACATAAGCAGTAATTGACTTAAAAATTATTGCTTTTTTTGAAGAAAAAAAAGACTGCTTTGTTCTTGATGATGGATTACCACTTAAAAAGCATCCAAAGGGGACATTACTAATGTTATATTAATATTATAAGTACTGTTTTTAAAGTTTCTGAAGTTTCTGAGTGCTGTCATCCTATTGTCATCTATATAATGAGTTTAAATCAAACAGTGCAAAATGTTCTAATAAAAGCATTGCACGTAGACACGGGATATTTGTTATTTTTATTCCAAATTTAAAAGCTTATTTCAAAATTTTTATTGCCTTTAACCCTGGTCTAGTCTTATGCATTACTTAGCAAATTACCCCAACTGATAAATGTGAAAAAAACTGGCTATTGATACACAGTGATCACATTGTGAAAATAATGAAAGTCTATGCAGACAGACACACAGAATGCCCTGCTCTCCTTATATTTGTACATTTTCACAGCTTCTCAGCAGATGTGTGTCACTGCATTGTTCTCAATCTGATCTGACAGACTGCTGCTGTTTTCAGTGATACAACATCTCAGCAAAGTGCTCTGAGGAAGACATGTTTTATTCATTTCATCTTTATAACCCATGAAAATAGACAGAGATGCAACTTAGTCTCAGTCAAACATACCCACTGGGTCTGACAGAGAAAACTTTTCACCCACTGCAGAGATATACATTAATCATGTGGTCATTATTATCAGCCATTGATTTGTGTTATGCGGTTCTGTAGCCCTGATGTTCTGAAAATTATGGCTTACAGAAAGACTAAAATAATCAGTCTAACACGTAATTAGGCATCTCAGCACAAATACAAAGATCATAATAATGCTAGTTTATCTTTACTAGTTTATCCCAGTGTTTTAATAGTTTCTCTGCAGTTACTTATTAGATCTGGATTATGGTTTGAAACATGGTTTTAACACTAAGGCATGAAACAGAAGCACTCATCTAAAATCACGTCAATTTTAATCTTATACTTAATTATATTCTATTATTGATATTGATATTTTTAGAATTGAAAGTATTTGTTTTGATAAGGGATTATAATACTGTGAACCAGTGTTTACAATATTAGTTACTGAAACTCAACATCAACATTTAATAGCTGTTTCACAAACAAATGTGCACTGAATCTACATGAGGTCAATCAGCATATACATTCACCCAGAGCAGAAATATACACTGTACAGTAGCTCTGGGCCACTGACCACCATTAAAATTTCAACAGGCCCCATCCCTGACACATAACTATTTCATGTGACACTGAACATAAGCTGATGTGGAGATGGAGGTTCTAGACATGTTAGAGAAACTGCATCCTTTGTTCACTATAGATAAAAACCAAAATAATAGTACAAGCCTGTGAAATGATTATCGGGAATACAGCCTTTAGTTCCACATATATATTTTCAACATGACACACAGTATAAACCTCTGTAACAGACGCATGTTTACCTACAGTTTACGTATGACTCATGAATGTAAAGACTAAGGCATGTGGTACAATCCATACAATATGAATAATACTACAAGGTCTATGGTCATAATCTAATGAACGTAATGCTTTAGTTAAACAGGTCCTGTAATGTGGTAAAACAATATGTATTGTAAAAAGCGCTATACAAATAAATGTGAATTGAATAAGCAACCTTAAATACTCTATGAAGATTTGGTTTATTTTTATAGTATTTGACACATTTGATTTGGGTGATGTGGAGGGTCCAACCATTAAATTACTGCTGGAAACATTATTCATTGAAATTTTACTTTGTAGCATCAACTGTAATTTTAATGCTAACGAAGCAAAGACAGGAAACAGAGTTCACGTTGAAAGGATTGAGTGACATGACATTGAGTATACAACACGTATAACAATTACAGCTGTATAATAATAAGAAGGATCAAGAATGTTAGAAGAAAAAAGTGTTCTGTTTGACCAACAGTGGTATTGGAACGACAAGGATGAGAAAGGATTTGCGGAAAAAGGGGGAGGCGTGGGGGCGGTGTAAAAAGCACAAAAACTTTTCAATAACTCTGCCGAAAGTGTTGAGGCCTCAGCCCTGCCTGTCTGTTGCCCCGGGTGCGTGTGAATTGCTTCCAGTGAACAATGTAAGCCATGGGTGCATCCCAAAGGCCTTTGTGGCTAAAGCCCGGTGAAGAGGCTCTTCACAGCACCAGCAAACACAGTCTACAGCCTCTCAGCACAATTCTGCAGATCCTCCCATTGTGTCCCAACACACATTACACACTCAAGAGGGAAAGAGGAGAAACAAGGCAAAACTAATGAAAAGCTTTGAGTGGCTGCTCCTCTCTGAGCGCACTCACTCTCCAAAGCCCAAGACCTGCCCCAGACACACACACACATACACACACACACATACACACACACACTCCAAAGGCCAAGACCTGCCCCAGACACACAGACACACACCTCGTTTCCAGTTGATAATTGGTATTGAAACACTTACTTGCTGTTGTTTCCTGCACATCCTGTCACATCAAATAGGATGATTTTGGAGCAGTGTTACTGCAGTGAGCTGAAAGGGCATGTCCTACTGTTATCACCATGCAGCATGCATAAGGTGCAGTCAAACAATTTCAACAGTGTGTGGGAAATGACAAAGCAACATGAAAAGTTTTACAGAGCAAAACGACGCAGGATAAACCAGGCCAACAGTTGTGCATGTGTGTGCCCATACAATGGTACTATTTTAATATTCGTTCTAAAGTTCTAGTTACTTTAATTGAATTTAATTGATTCCCAGCAGCTAACATCCTATAGAAATTATGTTTCTTAATTGACTATACTGTGCTCACACAGCACGAGAACATTAGCCAAATGTTTCTGGCATATATTTTGTAGTTCATTTTACTGATATCTGTTTCACAAGTACGATATTATGTCTTTAAGCTAAAGAATATGCTTTATTTTGTCAACTGATTCAAAACTAATTCCAAAAAGTGGTTTGTCAAAAATTACAGGCTTAAAATTGATGTCTACTCCATCCCTCCCTGAAAAGCAGAGTTTATCCAGTGGTGGCAGGACTGACAGGCTAAACAAAAGCTCTCTGCATTATTTTCTTTAGTGGTTATTGCTCACTGCTCAGCGTATTTACAAATAACAAACATGCTAGCATTCTCTGGGACATTTAGGGAACTGAGGCTTTGCAGGATGAGGGTTTAAAAAACACAGCGGTACTTTAAGTTAACAGGTGTCCACATCTAGTTCCATACAGAAGACGCTCAGGTACCATTTAAAATTTATATTAGTATATGAGTATTTCAAAACGTCGCAAATATCGCTAAACATTGCTAGTTATGGCTATGGTGCAACATTAAGTAAACTGAAAGTAAATTAAAGATAGAGTCTTACATAAAAACATTTGCTGAAACTGAGAGAGACGTTTGGTAGAAAGCCTGAATTTATTTTTAGAATGAATATTTGATGCATTATATAAAATGAAGGAAGGTCAGCGAGCCCTGCACAGCTGAGGGAGGCAGACATGCGGTCCTGAGTGCATTTTACTGTATTTCATAGAGAAAAGATACATTCTCTAAAAATAGGAGGGATGAAGAACTGGATGGGGAGGTTAAGGGACTGTGAGGTAACTCAGATCTGTGCAGCTCAGCAGTGTCACTTTAGAGACGGACACCATCATGATGAGAGAGAGGGAGAGAGAGAGAGAGAGAGAGAGAGAGAGAGATGCTGAGTAATTTTGTCCATTCTGACTGATATTCCAAGAACCAAGAAATCATTGTATCAAAAGTTTGAGAGCAGTGCCGATCATTTTAGCATACAGAGGAAAATATGTTCTGGAACAGTAACAATAAAGAGCGTTTAAAGACTGTAAACAGAAACATGTTTTTAATTGTTTGTACTTTCAGTTCTGTTCATGCTCAGTCTCTGAAGAATGAAACGGCATCTGGCTGTGTGTCTGTGAGTATATCCTCACATATCTCTGTAACCACATCACATTTGTACTCAGCTGTCTGAAACATGTCTCACCATCTCTCTGTGTTGAGTCTTGTCACATGTAGGCTGGAGAAGCTTGTAAAAATATTCTCAAACTGCTAAAGGAAAATAATTTAGATGACCTTACTGAGGGATCCTTCTCAGTAAATGCTGAGAACAAATCATTTTTTCTCTTGACAGACAACTTGAAGACATGCGAACACTTTACCATTCACAAAGATGTCACCACGTTGCTAAGATATAATACAATATAAAGTAATTATTGTTCATAACTGCACACATTTGCATATTATTCGTGCATTAGCAAAATAAGGAATTGAATATAATATTATACATATACTGTAACACATACTTAGCAAGAAACAAGTTCTATCAAGTGTCACAAGTAATAAAAAACTTCCAGCAAACATTGTACATTTTGTGTTTCAGTTTGTGGTGGGAGGGAATTCCTGTCCAGTGATGTTTAACACAGTTTCTGACAATCTTTGTACCAATGTGGGTAACGTGAGACTGAAGTTACTCAATGTCATCGTATCACAATACAACAAGTTTTCTATAACAAAACGCAAAGTCACGGGGATTCATGCGCAAACTGATCTTCGGAAAATTATGGGAAATGTCCTCCTAATAAACCTAGAAGATGATACTCTTCCAAATAAAACACTTGTTTATAATACTTAATATGCAGCAGCAGACCAGCTGTGTCCCCAGACGAAAGACACATTGTTCCCCTCTTAAGAACTGATGCAAACAAAACGTGAAATGTGATTTATTTATTATCTGTGTCATCTCCTTATATTTACAATCACATCATGACGTAACTGTCCGTCTTATGTGTAACTCTCAGCCAAATTGTGTTTAAACTAATTCTGAGACATGAGGTCTGGAATTTGATTTGTAGTTGAGAATTAAAAAAGTAATAAAATATTATTGTGCTATATAATATTTAAAGTGTGTGCACTCTATGAAAGTACTCTATGATATAATTTTAACACCATGGAAAACATCATCTTGGCATTTGCAATATGAAACCTAAGCAGTGAATTTATATTTTAATGATTTGTTCAGCCAAAAATGAACTGTGTCATCATTTACTCACCATTATGTTGTCTGAAACTTTTTTGCTTTTTCTGCAGAAGAGAATAGGATTTTTTTTTACATTTATCTGGACGGGTGAATTTAATACAATTACATTATGTACATCAGTACATTATGACTCACTTTAATGCTTATTCATCTAATAATTTTTCAGCAAATCATTATCCATGTACTCCAAATGATTTCTGGTGAATGAAAAAAAAAATCCATCTCATAGATGTAGACAGTTCTCTGTTGTGTAAGACTCAATTTTAGATGAAGCATAAAAACGACACAAGTGATGTAATGGTGGCCTATTTATCAAACTGTCTTCAGGTCCTTTCATTAAACACACATTTTCTATAGAATGCAGCCTTTTGTCTTCATATCAAAGCCTTCTTAGAATATCTAGACAGATTAGATGCATTCATCTAGAAAAGAGTGTCTGTCTGGGCAGTAAGTCTGAATATGAAACCTCAACAGGTGATTTAGTCTCAAAAGCTATATGATTGTGACTTTTAATGATATAATATCTCTCCTGTCAGGGTGCATTTGAAGTCATTGAGTTTCCCCTCTTCTAAATATTAAGAGCTTGTTTTATAAATGAAACGCCCCTCTTTGGGATCTGAAACACTGATACTGCTTTTACAGCAAATTGCAGCTTTATTATGCTGTAAAGAAATGACAGTGCTCAGTGTGTTTTTAAAACTGTGTGCAGTTTGGAAAGCAACACGAGACTCCAGGACCACATAAAACACAACTTAAAAACTGACTTCAAAGAAACAATGGAAGAGCATCAGAAGTGAGCAGTGAGAGCAAAAAACAACTATTTAATCACATCATTATAAACATTAAACAAAATTCAGATTTTTCTCATTATCTTTAAAGTGGCTGTTTATGATGTTTACTCTGTGTAATAAAAGGTTAGAATGATTGAGGTGTCATGTCTCAGCTTCCCCCCCAAATAATATCTAAACATGATGTATCCGTTTATGTCTAAACTATCTGCAAACACTGATCCAAAGCTGCTAATTAAATCTTCATTTAATTAACTCTAATCTTTGAGATTGTGCCAATTACATTCAATACAGATAGACAGGTGTTTAAAACTTAAGCCATAATCATATTTATTCCAGACATATAACATGATCAGATCCAGATTTTTCAGTTGTGTTTGTTAACACAACCTCATTGAATCAAAAATGAATAAAATGCAATTCTCACAATAAAACCTATTTTGTTGACATAAACGGACAAGTCACAGTAATTCCAAAGATGTCAACTGAACATCAAGTCGATGTTTAGGTTTTAATGTTCAAACAGTAGAGGCTGCACTTTATCTTCAAAACAAGACAGAATAACTGATATCACAGCCTGTGAAGCACAGAATTACATGCACAAAATTATTTGAGTATATCCATAGTGTTCTTAGGAAAGAAAAAAGGATGAGCTTAATCTATCCTGTGTAAACCAGGGAAATTCCTATTGTTGGCAGACCGGCCTCAGTCCTCAGGCATTTAATGTGCATGTCTTGGCTGCACACGACTGCCTGAAGAATACAGACAAAATACACAAGCTCAGAAAAGATAGAAAAAACAATCTGACGGTTTGAAATTGTAAACCGTGATAGTGAGGCTGAAGCACAGACGTCCTGTTTTGAAAGACCTGGCTTGTACGTTCACAGCAGAGGAAATCAAAAGGGCTTCATATACAAGCTTACAGAAAGTAGAATAATAGAGAGAAACAGAAAGATTGTAACTGCATTTCAACATGAGTGAGGATTTTGAAATGGCTAGTTCTGTGTGCTTCAGACAGCGCAGGCAAGTCTAGGCTCATGACTGTAAGCATTTAATAAATCTTGCTTTGAGGGAAGAAAGGCCTTCAGAGATTGATGAACTGCTGACAGCTTTATGGCAAAATTACTATTGTTGCACTGGGGGCCACTCATCATTAGTAGAATCAATAGTAAGGTATGATCATTTCTTTTCCCACCTCACATCTCCAGTTACAAACAAGCCACACACTTTTTCCTGCCTTTAATTTTGTCACAAGTCAGCATATCTCTTACTGCACGTTTGTCTCAGATGTTTGTATACCGCTCATCAACATTGCTTTAAACTCCAATGTCTCAAATGCGATGGTTTAAAATAATGTCTTGTTTACTAGACTCCCTGATGCATAAGGACAGGCAAATTCATATAAAACAATCTCATTCATTTTTGGTGCATGCACTGCGCGCATGTCCAGAATTAAATGCATGCCCCCTTAAATGCGACCGCATTCAGAACAGCTGAATAAGGGGTTAAGACAATAGCTCATTCTTCAATTGACTCTGACAAGCTACCTATAGGGATCATTTCATTTAAAATGTCAGCATGATAATTCAGCACTTGATTTGTTGAGTAGAGCTATTAGCATCTATCTACAGCTGTCAGTATATATGATGTGAAAGGTACTTGATTGCTAATTGAGCAGAAACATTATAATAAATGAAGAGATATTATATGACTAGTGAAACCTGTGATTTGGATTGACAATGTTCACCCCTCGAGGCTGTAAAATCATTTATCATCACATAAAGCTCAAGCAGTCATGAAACTAAACTGACGTATTTTAAGAACCTGTAAACCTGTAAAACTAAATACAATGATTTTCTCTCTGCCTAAATTTTAAGAAATGTTTTGATTTATCCAAACATACTTGTTATAAAATATGTTGTATTTACCTATACTTTGTAATTTTATAATTTACTTTATACTTTGTAATAAAAATAATTACACATACGCATGCAGGCACACATGCACTTGCGCACACACACACACACACACACACACACACACACACAAAATAGCATGTCCTATATATCAATAGTCAATAATAATAATAGTCAATAATCATATTTTAATAATCATATATAAGCAAATTTTTCTAGCTTGATAAAATTTAATAGTAGAGATTAATAGTAGAAATTGTTAAGGTTGTAATAGTTTGTTAAATTACCTCCTCCCTGCATTGACAGCTTCTCTGAGTAAATCGAGTCCTGTGGACAGCAAGCTAACATAATCTGCACAGGACATGCATCTGCAGAGATGGGCTTGAAGTGGACACAGAAGCTCAAAGCTGGAATCCTTTGCAATTACAACGATGTGCTTTATGTCTTTAGTAGGAGCATAGCGGAAAAGACTTTACTGTTTCCCTGATGCACACACTTTCTTACGCTCCTCTATTCTCATTCAGCTAACAACAGTTCATCCTTAATGGGAATTCTGGACAGAGGGACAGCACAAAGCATTCCCTCATTAGCAGTGTCCAAACACTCCGAGACAGGAACAGCTGTCCTTCAGAAAACAGAGAGAGAGAGACGAGTGTCAAGAGAGGTCAAACAGATGAAAGTTCAGTGAGCTTCCTTTCAATCTAATAATGAAGCAGTAGATTAGAACAGAGCCGAGGAAAGCAACCTATAAATTTAATAACAACAATGTGTATCCACTACATTCTGTAGTTTAAGGTGAGGCCTGAAGTTTGTGACTGAAGTACAAATATTCATTTGTTTTCGTCTTGAGGAAACACACTCGATAATGTTTTCTTCTTCTGTCAGCGTAAGTTATTGGTGGACTAAATCTATTTTATAGCTAGATTAAAAGGATTCCAATGTTCGTTTTACAATTCGTATAGGGTCTATAAGACCCTTTTATAGTGAGTGCAAGAGATGTAATATACTGGTATTGTGTACCAGATGGGGAGACATTTCGCCCTGTGCTGTTACAGGCTATAGTCTGAGATGAAACAAGAAGGCTAGAGGCAGGTCAATTTCTGCAGAGCACAGAGCTGATGGACAGAACCAATTTCAGCTTCCAAGACCTCCAGACTGATTATATAGCTGAGGAAGTGGTGTGAGGTTGTCTAGACAGAGGCAACCAATGAAATATCAGCGTTAGTAAGTCGCTCTATGTAGGAAGTTCTATCCAATTATTTCTCAAAGTAGTAAGAAGTAAATGAGAAAAGTTTTCTTCTTCCCTTAGGGGTGAGACATTTCTATACTTCCACAAAATAACTATTTCACACTTCATGGCTCTGCAGAGTAAGTTGGTATTAAATGTGACAAAAACATTTTCTCATTAACACATGAAACTTCATTTCAATAAAGAAAACTGTCATCTGGGCATAATTAAATACTAATAATCACAAACCCTCTAAGCTAAAAACATTCAGAAAAGACCCAGAGTAATATTCCGTTGTGGAATGTTCTTCTTTATCAGGAATTATGAGACTTTTAAAGTGTTGGACAAAATTGTTCTTCATATATATTTGGAAACCAACAGCATCAAACTGTAGGTTGTAGGTTCCCTAAAGAGCTCTTGGGTTTAAGAAATCTCTTCTTTCTTAACTATCACAGATCATCTTCAGACTCCCATACTATACAGAATTTAAACCTGTATAAACATGCTGCTTATCACAGATTACCGTGGCAGATGTGAACCATGTTTGATCTTGGCATGTATACAGTACATGCATCTGTGAGTGTGTATTTCTGTGTATACAAAGGAATACCTTTGTACATGTGAGGCTATCAAAGGAGGATCTGTAAATGACCTCAGCGTTAGGTCACTCCTGTGTGTTTTGAGCTCTAACAGTTAGTAACTCCATCTTCTCTCTTGTGGGGTGTGTCTATTTACTAAACGGTCCGAATGCAACTCTTACCCCGACTGGTCTGCTACAAAGCTCCAGTAAAATGCTGAAAGATGAAAGCGAGACTGAGGCTGTCACTCATCCCGTCTGAGCTACAAGCGTTGCCACGTTCTCATTATCTGTCACTCAAACAGGTGTGCAAGAGAGGCAAAGAGATTCAGAGTGAGACTGAAATAAACAGGTCACAGTGTAGACAAAACTGGTCTGGCATGGAGTGATTTAATGGTTTTAGAAGTGTGTGTTTGAATATGTGGTTTATGAGGACACAAATGTGCATAATGACATGTATAGCAACGCAAACATGGTTTACAAGGACACTTCTTGTGGGGGAAGTTAGGGGGTAGAATATACAGTTACAGTATGTACGGAATGTACAGTATAAAAACCGTTACGTCTATGGAGAGTCCTCATAAACCACATATGCAAGTGTGTGTGTTTGTGTGTGTGTGATGTTTGGCATGTGCTTTGATATGTATCCTTATACTGAATGTATGTGTCAAGGTGATGAGCAGGAACTTGTTGGCCCCTTGATGGCTTGTTTATTAATCACGAGGCGTGTGGGATAAGTCTCTCATCACCCTAACAGGTATAATTAAGCATAAAAGGGCACGCAAAGCTTGATGTGTCTGAGTCTGTTTTTTTGGGTTTCATCCTTACCTCATCCTCTCCTTTTGATGTAAAAACAGCATGAGAATGGTTTTGCAATGGATGTTTTTGTATATGAGGATTCCTTTTAAAAGATCTCATGATCTTTTTCCTCTACCGATACCTCATGGTATCAGTGGTTGGGTATATTGATGTGTCTGATCCCAGACCAGCACAATATAAATATAAAGGCCACGGTAAATACACAATGAACATTTAATGAACATGTATAATAGATCTCTTAAAATGTGGATGTTAGGTATTTTGAGCATTTGCAATCGGTCAACATAAAGCAAGACTGCGAGGCACAAGAGCCAATCAATGAATTTGTATACAAGTGGCCAATCAGAGCTGTCAAAGAGGTGGGCATACAATGTTGCATATAATCGATAAACACAATGACCTGTGCTGTTTGTCAGTAAAACTAGCCAAATAACACTATTAAGTCATAAGGACAAGATATATTTTTAAAAATAAAATAATGTAAAATAAGGTTCATGGCCAGAAATAAATACAGCCTTAAATTAACTCACCATTGGAAGGTTTGGAAAAACATTCATTTTGGAAACTTATTATCCTAAAGCGTGATTAATCTTGAGATCATTTTTGCCATTTATAAAAGTAATTCCAAACCTAGTAAGAAATGGAATTGCAGGAAATGAAGGTCTTTGGAAGCTGAGCAGAAGCAATACTGTATTGTAATATTACAGCATATGATACTATACAGTGTTAATAGAGCAGTAGAGATTCTCTGTGATTCTCCAACTGTGGAAAAATACACAAGGTCTAAAGACATGATCAAGCTCACAAAGCTTGTGAAAGGTTGTGTGAACTGATTCTCCTCCTCCACTTCTATCCATCCTTTATTGATTCACAGCGCTGGATGAGAGATGTGGAGAGTGGGACATCAGAGAAAAATGTAAACACGCCACTTGCCTCTCCCTTGATCTTCCATTTCCCTTCTCTGACACGTGGATGGGTCTGCTGGTTTAACACTGTAATGTGAGACAAAACTATCAGCCTATCAAAACTGTCAAAGCCCAAGCCCAACTCCCCCCTCCACCAATTTTTTTCATAAAGCACCTTTTGACACTTGAATGGGACAGACAGACAGGTAAAGTTAAGTACATGAGAATGCAGAATGAATAATAAGTAAACAATGTTGTACTTTTATTATGTAAATGTAGGACTTTTATGTATTAAGGTATTTTGTATTATGTATTTTTAAATGATGTATTATAGGACTACATAAATTATTGTTGCTGTAAAATTGGGTATCAAACTCCTGAAGGGCCACAGGCCTGAAGAATTTAGTTCTAACTCTAATTATTCACACCTAAACCATTTAAACCAAAGCCTTCAGGAACACTTAAAAATTACAGACAGATGGGTTGCAACAAAGTTGGAACTAAACTCTGCAGAACTGCAGCCCTCCAGGAGGAGACTTTAACACTTCTAAAACAACAGAAAACGCCAGACCTTTCACACCACAGCAGGATTTTGAAGAAAGGCAAGCAAGCCACAGTAGAGTTCATCTCTCAGATCACTGAGAGCCTGAGGCGAGAGGAACAACTAAAGACATAGCTGTGATTTAAGATATATGGAGTATTTTTAATGTTTTTTTTCCATGCTCATGCTGTTGAACAGATACAGCAGAGAGGTGTAAAGTGATGAGAGACGCACTTGTTTACCTCAGCACGTATGGCAGGGTCAGGCCGGCAGCCAATGGGCTGTCACCTCCTAAGCCTATCAACCCATCATTACAAAAAATGTCATTTTAGGTTTGCACCATCTCCAGCAAAGCGCTTACAGAGGTCTGGGTGCCTAAAGTTCATAACACCTTGATCACGTCATAACATTTCAATGTGATTTGTCAAGCCATTTTTTCCCTGTTTAGAGCTGCACGTGTCATTAAAGACTTTAGATGACCTTAATACTTTTGCCAGCTCAGTAACACTGTTAATAGACAAATGGATTTTAAAATAACATTATTTTTATGCATTAACACATAGCACCTTTTTTGTATTGTTTGTATTTTATTTGTGGTACCAGGTGATAATTTTTAACATTTCCACAGATGAGTTTTGATTGTGCATTACAACAGATGATAAGTATGCCTTACAGACTCCAACATTTTTACTCCTAATATGAAATTATGTTTTGGCTGGCATACTGCTCTCATCTCAAGCGTGAAGCTTCCAATCTCTTTAGTGTGAATGTTCATCACTGCAATTCAGGGCAAGACATTTTGTTTTCTCAACATTAAGGATCTGCAACAGAGCATATCAAACTTTCTGACTTTTCTCTGTCATTGCCTTTCTCAAATAGATGCTTCAGGTGTTGTGGTATGGCTGAAGGATGTTTCAACACCCCGTATCGAAAAGCTATTATCAAGCATCGATCACATGTCACAGCTTTTAAAGGTACAGAATTTCTCAAAGGGAACGTGATTTCCACCGGACCTGCTCAGGAAAATATCCTAAAGATCTGGAAGTCAAGGTTTGGACATTGACTGTACAAGTATTGAGTAAAATATTGCAGTGGCGCTACACATTCTTACATACTGTATATAATGTAAGTCTATATATAATTCTTGTATTGTTATATTTAGCATGCATCTCACAACTGTATAGCATGCATGGATAACACTGTTATTTTTTAATTCTTCAACATACCTTGCACATCATCATAATCATACAAATAGAACAAGCCAGAAAGAGAGAATTAAAAGTGCGTCAATAACATCAATAAAAAGTATCGTCAATAACATCAATAAAAGAAAAAATGGCTGTAGATACTATAACTGCTAGGGTGAAGAAACAAGTAAATATGCACAGCTAGTTTATCTGTCATCGCAGTCTGAAATTACAACACAGGACTAAAGTAGTGCTCTCCTCTGGCACAACCTCAACACGCTTTGAAGTATCAAAGCTGTGCTGAATGACTCGCCTGCTAAACAGTGAGACAACATGGACGATGCTGTGCTTTATCTTTCCAATCACTTGGATTTGGAGTGTAAAGCTGCATTGAACAAAACAAACAAATACAAAAACTGGCTTTAATTTCATTCAAAAGTCACAACGGCACTTGAAACAAGTTGAAATTGTGATGGTTGAAATGCTTTTAAAATAACAATTTTCACAATTTTAAAATTGTGTTTTTTTAAAACACAATTTTCATTAAGACGATGATGCACTTGTTAACCCTTTCCCTAAAACTATTAGTGAATTACATGTGGGATAACATAAAAATGTGTAAATATGGGCATTGTGGGGAAGCATATCAAACCTTGAGCCTAGGTTGATGAACAGATGAAGAGAGCCTTGCAGAGAATCACTGCACTCACATTATTTTGCAATATGAGATGTTCAAAGCCACCAATAAAAATCTAACCAACCAAACTCTGACAGAGTATACAGAGCTGAAGATGTGGAAAGTCCCCAATTATGTGATAATTCCAGTCAGCGGTTTGGGACATATTTATATTCCCTTTGCATTTATGACATTTCACCACAAACACATTCCATCATCGCAAAGCAAACATCAACCTCCATCATTCAACCAGTCATTCACTCAATCACATGAAATAAGCCATGATTTATGCGTGACATGTGATGAAGTTCTTGGGCTTTAAGCTCCACACCACTTTAAATGAGATAATTACCCTCTCTCAGGTGAGGGGTTTCATATTAATGATAACCATAATGAATCCACTTACTGAAAACACTAATTTTACATTCACATTTATTCATTTGGCAGATACGACCTACAGTGAATTCAAGGTATACATTTTATCAGTACTTGTGTTCCCTGGGATCGAACCCACAACCTTTGCACTGCTAACACAATGCTCTACCAGTTAAGCTACCATACGCACAATTTTCTATGTAGATTGATTCTTAATGATTTGTGTTGAAGAACTCAAACAATCTGAGGGGATCCAAGTGACTGTCATCTCTTCAAAAGATTTATTTTTCCATTCTAATGGATTCTCAACAGAATTAAAGCTCACTAGTTCAGGTGAGATAACACAGAGAACTTCAGTATATATTCCAACACATCCACCCACAAAGTGCACAAGGCTTTATACTTTGTGAGCTATAATTTTAATCGCTGGCCCTATGTATGAAATCAGCAGGTGACAGAGAGGAGAACGAGACGAGATTGTCTCTGGAGGTACAGGAGAGTCTCAGACACAGCAGGGTCGAAACAGCTCTGTGTGTTAATCTCTCCTGGGCTACAATTTATGGCCATTATGGCAGTCTATTTTCAGCCCCTGTGATGGATTCTGCTCAATTATTGGCCATTATGGGGACGAGATGGCTTCGCAAGCGTGTTGCAGATTGCTGGGCACCACTGTGACATTCAAGTGAAATCCACTTGGCACACAGAGCAAGTCCTTACAGACTAGGAGGGTGTAAAACTTTCAGACTCATTATTTTAAGTGGACGAGGTGTGTTGACGGGCAGGAAGTAACATGTGACCAGACATACAAATAGCAAACGCATCACATGTAGTGCAGATGATTGAATGCTATTGATCCAAAGCCATCATCAAATCTGTACTATTGTGGGAAAAGACACCAGTTTGTGCACAGATTGGAGAAAGAGAAATGAAAGATATCCTCTTAACTTCCTCCAGCAGAAGAGCACATTTTGGAAGGTGCTGGCCTCTAGAATTTATCCTTTGCAGTTTGAGCTCAGCCAGGCTAACTGACAATGAACATTTGCAACAAGCCATCCACACAGCCAACCAAGTGAACCTGTAGTACTGTGAGAGGACCCTTCAGACAGGTTAATCAAACTGCCTGATCAATTACTCTCAGCCGCCTGGAGATTTATGGGAAATGCTTTGTGAGGTCCAAAGTATGAGGTAATGTAGCACTTAGCAAATGAAATAAAAAGACGCAAAAGCACACAGTGATTTGTATTTCATTTGCAGTGGACATGTTCAAACTATTTGGTCTTGTGTCTTTCCAGACAAAGATTATATTTTTTTCACAGGTCTACTTCAGTCAGCAATTATCCAATAACAGCATATCAATCCAAATTTTAATGGCAATATCAGCTGGTTCGTGACAAATTAAACAGAAAATGAAAGTGTTTAATTAATATGTTTAACATGCCAATAATACAATCATTTGAAAAAACTGGGGTAAAATGCTGTTCTTGAGATTTTTAATCAAATTAATGATTTTAAAATGGCAATTATATAGGAACTCATACCTAACAGGATATTGCGAGGTTTCTATACTATTAAATTATATAGAATGTTTAGATGCCCTTAAAATTGGCCTGTTGTAATGTCAGTCTAGTCTAACAGATAATGTGACTTGTGTCCTTAACATGCGACTCCACATGCAATTTTTTGTCCACAACTAAAAGCAACGCAACAACGCAACCCTATATATAGAGTATATAGGGTTTTAATTTATGTATGATGCTGCCATTTATCTCAGACGCAACTCCACATGCAATTTTTTGTCCACACTAAAAGCAATGCAACAACGCAACCCTATATATAGGGTATATAGGGTATTAATTTATGTATGATGCCTCCATTTATCTTAGACCTTATAAACATTATGCTCCCTCACCTTAATGTTTTTATACTATTTTACCCTTACTATGTTGCAAGTCAGATTACGTGCCTGCTTCTTCCTTTTGAGATAATCGCTGGATTACTTTGGCCTTTTTAAGCTGTCTGAGCTTTTCAAAGTTTGCATAGAAGTTCAGCAAAGGTTTCCAATTCAAAACATTACACCAACTACCCCCCACCCCCTTGTTTCTGAGGTCATCGGCACTTTGCACGTCAAGGTGAGTCCTCTCTTTTCAAAATACCAAAGAACAGGTAAAAACGGTTCACAGTGAAGAAAGTTAAATAGAAGTCTATTTAAACTGGTATTTATAGAGAGGAGGAAGACAAACAAAGTCCCTGTTGAAAATGAAAACACATTCTAAAATCCATTTTGATGACAGTTAGAAGAAAGGAGCTATTATGGAGAGGCTTGACTGTACCCCTTTTTGGGAACTGATTATTTACCTAAAAACACAAACAAGTCATGGGGCTTGAGGAAAAAGGTTTTGATTGAACACTCAGAGGATAAATTCCTAAAATAAATTGTTCCACACTTTTGTCTGTGGCATTAAAGGCCATAAGCTGTGTTTTTCTTGCCCTAGTCTCAGGGATACTACAAGTCTATAGATGGTTTTCTTCTGTCAGAGTTAAACAGAAACCTAATACTCTTTTTTAAAGAAACACACTTTTATTAATGGCTCCCAGTGATGGGTGTTAAATGTATCCACTTGTTCTCACCTTGTGCCTACACCATAAAATATTCTTTTTTATTGTACTTTCTAGACAATACACCACTTTTGTGTTATAAGTGTTGGTGTAGGGATTAAAGGGGTTTCATGTTTATCATCCCAGAATGACCTCTTTGTCAAATCTAAACTCATAGTATAAACAAATATATAAACAGACAAGTTTAGGAGAGTTTTTAGGAATTTAAAGCTGCAATCTGTAACTTTCGCCTCTCTACTGCCATCTCATACATATAAATAACATACAAATTACATGCATTGCATACATACAAAACATAACATTGCAGGTTACGTTACCTTCTTTTTATTATGTTGAAGTGAAATGAAGCCAAACTAACATTTCCTTTTCTCAAATTATAAATCACTGCTTACCTTTGCAAATTGGTTTAAGTTAAGGAGACCATTTTGCATTACCATCTGATCTGTAATGCACTTGCTCTGATTTTTGTTAATTTTTAACCCCCTCCATGATTTAAAAAGTGTCACAAGCCAATGACGTCACATCCATGCTTAATGTACTGCATTGTCTTTAGTAAGTAAAGGTTTTGCAAAGACTTTTTAAAATATGTTTATAACATTCATTTGGTCATTCGTTCTCAGGTATATGAACTATATAATGAGCTCGTGGGAACTTTACACTGCGTTGAATGTAACACGGTTGCTGAGCGACCAAGTAAACAGTCTTTCTGTGGACAGCAATGCCGCGGGTGAGCTGCTTTCCTGTTCAGTTTTTCAGCATAATTTCATTTCAGATTAGCAAAGTCAGAGGCTATATGAGACGTTTTAAGGTTATCAAACTGTTTTCATTTATTATTAATACTTAGAGAACGTTTATTTAAATTCGACAAGCTCTTGCAACCTGCTGTGGTTAGCCACAGTTAGCAATAGATGGCCATGGTAAACGGAAATATTTGCCATATTAGTGACTTTTAGCTCTAATAAATGACATACAGCCGATCCTGTTCGTTTTATACTCCAGCCAGGAAACTGTATAGTATTGCAACACAATAATACTAAATTTAAAATATAGTCGGCTGACTAATATATATATATATATCTTAAGTATATATCTACAGTCGGCTGACTATGCAATTTCCCCACTGCGGGACAAATAAAGGAATATGTTATGTTATCTTAAAAACCTTTCTGCTTTACGAATTTCTGCTTTAGCAATTCATATATAGAGAACAGCTACTGTATGTGATGAGCCTCGTCCAGTTCATTCATGCCTAGACTGATGATTTAATAATATTAGTGATCATAAGCATAATCTCAAATTTTACAAATATGATGGAATGTTAAATTTAACAACTTCAAGATAAGTTAACTTATAAGTTAATTTATCTTAAGATAAATTAACAATTTATCTTCCCATAAAAAGGCAGTAGAAGTTGGACATGCATTCAAAGACAAAGTCTCAGTTTCAAATACATAGGCTTATAGATTTATACCTTTATTTGAACTGCAAAAGCCTCATAATTTGATTTCTGGCAAACTTAAACAAACTTATGCTTTAAGACTTCATTAACAGACAGACGTAACATCAGTAGAAATGAACAGGCTCAGGTGTTGAAATCTGTTTATAATGTATTAAGTGACTTTGACAGCTTCATGTCCTGTAGGGATTCAGTTGTAAAGCAGACAGTGGGAGACTGACTCTGGCAGCTGTAGCACTACAGGACCACATCACTCGAAGCGTTCCTGTTCGAAACATTCCGTGCAACATTCCCGTATCAGATGCTTCTTGTCAAGCTGCCTGTGGGGCTGCACGGGGTTTCAGGAAGCGCAGAAACCAAAGCACAAGGCAGAGAGTCAGAGATGCTGAGCGCACACAGGGGCAAGAAGAGAGAGAGTATGTGCTGGATCGTGTCCCCCCGCCTCTCACTCTCGGTAGGCTGTGCTCATACTGCTCTTTAATGCTTAAATCATGCTGAAGGCTCACAGTGGTTAATGTTTGGTTGTTAATGATGGTCAAGCTCAGAGGATGGGTCTGGTGGCAGCACCCTCGAGAAGACTAACAGAAGAGGAGTGGGTAGAGGTTAAAGCCAGGTCTATTCAGGAGGGAGACTCAACCCAGCCTTGTGTCATATGTAGGGAGGAGTTTCGTCTGCAACCACAGGTAACTGCACTTACCCAAAACATCACAGTTAAGTGCTGGAACTGATTCTGAAAAAGAATTGTGATATAAGATACTTAGAGGTGTAAACAAAGTTTTCAATGGTTTTGATTTTAATCATCAACTTTGAGAAGGATCTTCAAAAATGTTTAAATGTTACTTTATTCAATATCTATGTGTGTTGATTGAATATCTTATTTCAATATCTACCGTTGTTAGTTGCAAACAAATATCCTTGTGTTGTGTTTGTGATCTTTGCACAGGTTCTCCTCTCCTGCTCTCATGTATTTCACAAAGTAAGTCACCACAGATGCCCCAACTTCATGACTAGCCAAAGCTTTGTTACCACCATTTAAGATTTTGATTATTTCATTTGGATTTCAGGTGTGTCTGAAGTCTTTTGAAAAGTTCTCGGGCAGGAAGAGCTGCCCCATGTGCCGGACGGAGCAGTATGAGACGAGAGTGATTTATGATGGTGCCCAGCTTCATCGGGAGAAGTGTGTTCTCAGGTAAAAGCACTCAAATCCACAGAGACAGACGGTCTAAATCCAGTTAAAAGTAGCTTTCAGTTTTCTCAACTATAATTCTCACGCTTTTCTTATGATCTTTTCTTGTCTTTCATCTCAGAATACAAGCTTTCTGGCGAGGCTACCTTGTTCGCAAATGGTACAGAAACATAAGGAAACAGGTTCCCCCGAAAGACCAGCGTTTAAGACGAAGATTCTTTGAGAAAAAGGTATTTATTAAACATATTGGTGAATTTTAGTCTGAATTTTGTCTGTTAACAAACAAATCTTCTCAATACAATAATTTTATAGAGGTAATGAATTAGCTGTTTTTATGGTTGGTATTTTTAAATACCCGTTCCCTTACCCTTTGACCTTCAGAGTGCAGGATACTGATAGCAGGTGAAAGTGGTTGGAAACTGTTGTTCAGGGACCTCACTGACACAGACGTCTGTCCCTGTTGACCCCTCATTAGCCCACACAGAAGTCTCCATGCACCAGCCCAGGAAATGCAAAGGTTGCCATCTAGTGAGGCAACAACTGGCTGGTCTTGGTTACAGTTCTTGGACTGACAGCGGCATTTCAGACTCAAAGCCGTGTTTTAAAAATGTACAATAGACACTGGCCTCTGTGACCATGTTGTATACTTTTGGGTGTTTGTAGACCAAATCTACCAAATATTTGCTTTTTTATTAGTCTACTATCTAATAACTCTATAAGGCCGGTTCCCCTTGACATTGTGGACGCGATTGGCTGAAACTGTTTCTTTTCAGGAAATTGTGATTGCCAAGCAGCTACTATCCAAACACTCCTTTGCCCGGCAAATCAGTTTATAGTGGCAGCAATGGCAGTGAGATAGAGAGGTTTTGTTCTACCTACATTTACAATTATTGCTGTTATTCAGTGCTTTACAGTACATACTGGATTAACCCATAATTCTCTACCAGTTGAGCTACATGAACTCACGTGTTTCCTACAGCTGATCCATTTTAGGTCTCAGCCAAGCATGCAGTTATTAAAGTCAATGATACCTGTATCACATTTAATTGCCGAATGATTCATCTAGACTTCTAGTGCTGTATAGTTTAAATAAGATCACTTTTCCAGGATATTATGCAGATTATTTGACATGTTACTAATGAATGGGTTTATAATGCATTTGTAGTGCTTGTATGTTTGTTTAAGATCTCTCTGGACCTTTGGCACAGCAGGAAGCTGTTAACAAGCTAAACAAAATGAAATGTAAAAAAGAAGAAAGAATACAGATCCATTTATTGGTTTGCTCTTAGACAGGTTTTTAATCAGCTATTCCCCCCTTTTACTTTTTTCTCAGGTAACTAAATAAAGTAAACATATTAGAAATTCAAATTGGTGACATTAAGATTGATTGTACCTGCCCTGTCTTTTCTCAGAATGCAGAGGGGCAGAGTTCATACCGCCAAGTGTTATTTGTACTTCTTTAGGAAGGTCTGTGTTTAAACTCTTTGGAATGCTTAACATCCATTTAATTACTGAACAAATACGGCTATTAAGAAACCTCTGATGTCTGGGGGTGTGTACCTGTGCATGCTTAGTCTTTCAGGTCAGTTCCTGGGATTGTCCGAAAAGTTTTCCTCATACACCCATTCATGTTGCTATTGATCTGTCTGTTAACAGCTTTTCATTGTAGGCTTAAGATCCGGAATTGATTTGTGTCGTGATGGAACATCGGTTTGCATGACTCAAACCCATTTTCATCTCATTTATTTCCTCAATCAGTTTCAGGAGATGAGCGACAGTTTGCTGCGATCATGCAGCACAGACGTGGAAGCTTTTCTGAACGATATCGATCGTTCCGTAGCCATGAGCCACGATATTCTACGCCGTTTCGACAATGACTATGTGTGCGTTTCCGAAATGGAGGACAAGGATTGGCTGGAAGCTCAAGAGAAGGTTTGTTCTGATAATGGTGCTGCTCCTTCACCTACACATGCAGACATAGACTGAAATACCAATGTGCTTTTATCAAAGAACAGCCTCTAATCCCTCTCTGTAGTCGCTCCTCAGTCCTGCCCTTCGCCCAACGTGCCCCCACCTGTCTCCAAACGCTCGAGCCATGCTGGCGGCCCAGATGTTCCAATTCAACAGAATCAAACCCTCCGCGAGATGGTTGTTTAGCTTGCTAATGAATGAGTGGAAATAATCCACTGTGTTTACTAAAAAACACAAGCTGGGCGGATAATGCACGCCTAGCCTTTCATTACATGCGAGTTGAAAAACGATTTGGCATTTCTGTGGGCTTCATTGTGTTGAGGCAGCCAAAAGGAAACACTTCATTTTTATCTTTTGGATGAGAGGTCGGGCAGATATCTTAAACCTAGAGTTGGAAGAGTTCAAGTTAGAACCAACCCATTTCCACACAGGCAAACAGAAAAAACAATGTTATGAAAAGTGTCTGTGGGAAGCAATCTGCCTTTACTGAAAAAAGTCTTTCTGTTACAATCGACTGAATTTAAACTGTGATACGAGCAGTTTAACACACAGTAGTCATAAATCTGCTAATCATTTCTCCTGATAATGTGACAGGGAGAAACATGAGGTGTGTGTGTGTTCATGTGCTTATGTTTTGCTAATTCCACAGAGAATTTCCTGATCAGGGTTTAGCTTAGAGTAGCTAAAAAAGCAAGAGGCCCATTTATAAATTGGCTCATTAATAAAATGGCACCTATGCATCCTAATGCACAGAAGAACTTTGTCTGACAATTGATTGTGTAGGAGGTCAGTACAGTCTGTTTGTTTTCCCTGAACACAGAAAAATAGCAGCTATAATTAAAAACACCAAAAATAATACAAGTTCAGCAGCAGTAATACAATTTCAGAGGTGTTAAGGGTCAAAGGTCACTCAGAGATAAGGAAACATGAAAATTCGATCTAATCAACAGCCGCAACTTTAATTATATTTGTATCTACTAGAAATAAACTGATTTAGTGGTAGGCGTCTGCTAGTTTCAAAAGACTTGTGTTAAATAAGTGTCAGTGTGATGTGTTATCAGCATAAATCATTGTGAGTTTTGGATGGTTATGGTCTCTTAAATGTCAAAAATTTTATCACAGTTTTATGGGTTATGGACATCTTTGCCTAAATGAATATCTTGCATTAATGTTGGATCTTAAAAGGCTGCAGGTAATGAATACTGTGTGGAATATATTATGCTGTTGACATTTTGATACCTTGTTGAAAGCAAATGGGAAGGCATGAGTGTATTTAAAGCATTTTTAGTCTGTAGAGTTTAAAAGCCTTTTCTTTTGGGAGTACAAAGTACCTGTTTAGTACTGGCAAGCAGAATAGTTTTTTTTACAATCACCTGGAGTTTGTAACTACATCACAAGTAACAAATATTGTTTTCTTTGCTTTCACCAGGCTGTCCAGCGAGGTGTTCAGGACTGTCCCATTTGCTTAAATCATCTGAACTCACAACATGGCTCATCTAAGGAAGGCAGAAATGTCGTACTATTGTCTTGCTCTCACCTCTTTCATGAACCATGTCTGCAGGCGTTTGAACTTTTCTGTCAGGAGGTGAAACCCACATGTCCACTCTGCCGGTCCCGCTACACCAAAATGCTTGTTCAGAACTGAAAATTGCTGCATTTATGAGGTTAACCTGATGTTCTGGTGCTTTTTTTGTTATGAATTAAACTTAAAAGACCCTGTTACAGTTCGAGTTTTACATATATAGTAAGTTTATAGTATAATAAGTATATAGTAGTTTGTATATAGTTAGTAGTACTTTATAGTAAGTATATAGTAGTTTATATTGTAATTCGAGAGCTAAATCTATAGTAAATGTGTATGTGAGGTGATCATATACAGACTGATGCTTTTACTCAGAATAAGAACCATGTTGTCAAAAGTCACAAACTTTATTGTAAACTAAAGAAGAATACAAAGTAAATTAAAAGACAACATTTTTCAACATTTTGCTTTGTAAACACCACTAACATATGCAATGAATTAAACAACAAACGGGAACAAGAACATTCTGCAAATATTCACATGTAATTGAAGTTACAGACGTACAGAAACGTATAGAGCATAGAGCTTAACTTTCTCTAACTCACAGTATGGACATTTAGCCTATGATAAGCAAACATGTTTTGGTGTAGGTTTCTGAAAATACCACAGCATCTCATCATGTACTTCTGTAGATGTCCTACTGAAAATGTTTTTTTGGGAGGATTGGAGAGAGATAAACTATTTAAGCAAAATGAAGGAATGAATAGGTTTTCTTTCACAGTTATTTGTACTGTAGTACATCACTGCAAATGCATGTATTTTGAGAAACCCACCAACTGATACCCCAGCTCCTGTTCTGCATAAAGCCTGGCACACCGGCATTCCTCAGAAAGACCATTTACTTAAAACAGAAGAGCACAGTTTTGCAATTTGTCCACAATTTGTGACAGTGTTGAAAGTTATTTTTAATGACATTGGATATGCTGGAATTGCCAGGTTTGTGCAGACAGGTGATATTAAATTTTGGATATTTAAAAAAATGGACAATTGACAATCACTGACATGACACTTTTCCAGAAACATTTTTATAAAAAATTTCATTGTGCAAATCAACAGGAAGATATATTTTACATGAACTTCTGTTCTGTTTGTGACAATAAAAACACCAAAACAACGCATCATTTTGAACCACTGAGGTTTCAATGTTTTAACCTTTTTACAGGCTTTGAATTCAGTGTCCCTCACGTGAATGCTTCAACTTCAAACAAAAATCAAGTATATTTCTTAAATTAATTCCTGGCCAAACATTAATACTTCATATCAACACTCAGATTTTTCCTTTGGCCAGTTTGGGTTAAAGATACGCCGTGTCATTTTGGTATGCCATGTTATTGACAATCACATGAGGGATTCACAGTGAATTAGTCAATAAAAAGGTACACGTTTCACTCCTTCACTCATTTGCAAGTCTCACGCATGCATAACATGTCTCCTCAACACTGGACAAAAGGAGACGAGATCTGAAGCCTGCTTAAGGCATCAAAGGTGATTTTTTTTTTTACATTACACAAACGCTGAATGACTAATTGTCTGGCCTTTTTCACAAATAGCATAGTATGAATGAGGTTTGAGGGCCTGTTTCATATCTACATTCTACAAAAATAAAAAGGAAATATACTGTATATACAAGTAAATACAACATTTACATTAATATGAGGCTAGTTAAACAGATGAAGAATGTAAAATAAACACTTGAGTGCTGATGCAGTTTTACATCAAAGCTTTGCTCTGAGTCACAGACTGACAGACAAATGTCAGGAATGACCAACAGTTAGTTTCTTATGTATTTTAGCCTGTCAGTGTTGTTAAAATGGGAATGTCTGGAAACTACTTAACTAAGCCTAAACTAAACTGTGTGCTCAGTAACTTTTTGCTGAATTTAAAATAGTAAAAAAATTTAAATAGTTTCTATGTATCTATCACTTTTTTGTATTTCTTGCTACTTTCTGAAGATGCTTAATGATCAACTGACCCAGGTTGGACTTCACATTCATTTTGCATCACTGCACAACAGACTTGGATAGTTGTGTAATTGTGTAGATAGTTGTGTTTTCACAGCCATTTTAATAATGTAAATGTTTAGCCTCTGATCTATGAACACCAGCGAGACATTGATGAGTCTGAACAGGCTAATTCATAGACAGCATGAGAGCGAGTTCATGGATATACTGCAATAATCTGCCATTTGCAAAAAGCAAAGCAGCTTCATAGGTACACATTAGATGTTTAAAGGCTGTTTTCTAGTGATGCTCTATTAAAATAAGGCAAAAATATAGGTCAATACTATACGCAGCATTTACCAAGATTATAAGTATGTGTGTTTTATGTTATATGCTCTCCCGACAAAGGCAAAAGACTCATTAGTTTGTAATGTAATGTGGCTGTATAATATCAAAGGCTGTGGAGGAAGTAGCAGCAGACTTAAGAACAGGAACAGGAAGTGATCCCAAGATTGTGCCCCACCTTCTGCCGACAATTATTTGGAGAAATATTTCTCTGCAATTTTAATTTGGTTACCTTTCTAATTCCACAAAATTCATTAAATGTGTTAAATCTTTAATGTAACCTCACCAGGAGTGACTGGCAGGTTTTGTCATTCCTAAATCCTAAACGGGATTTTTTCAATTCAAGTAAACACACAACAACATTTTAAGCATTAGCGCTGGTTGTTGCCTGTGATTTGAAACCTTAACGTCTGAACTAAAACAGTATCAATGCAGGAAGAAATTATGGCAGGTAGGCTCCCCAGCTCCTTTATCAACCCAATAACACCCAGAGATGGCCAATATTTTGAGTAAGGCACATGTTTTGGGGCTTTCCTTGTAAATCCCATTCTTTAATTCTGTCATTCCCAACAAACCCAAATCGTCACAGTAAAGCATGCGAGACAGAACTTATAATGCCTTCTCATTTACAACTGACCAACATCTGACCATATTAACAAAGTGAATGTAAACATATTGAGTGTCAGACATACACTGACTAACTTTTAAATCACAAAACCAACCCAACACCCCAAAACTAAAGCGAAACTGACAGCTATATGAGTAATGCGTTTGGAATAGTATCTTTGTCATTGTGAACACTCATCCTGCTGTAAAAACATGCCAAGTGACAATTTGCAAGTTAAAGTGAGTTTTATGAACTGACTGGATCTTGTAATTAGCCTAATTTGCATAATAATCTGTCATTTGGCATTAAAATATATGTCTGGAATATATATGTGTAACTCCTCTGAAGTTGCATGTAATTTAACCAAATGCTGTTCCACAAGGGAAAAATTCTAACCATAATAAGGGGGAAATAAGATCTGCTAGTTAAAACAAATTGTAATTTTGCAACTGATAGTCTAATGTAAAAATAAAAAGTGAAATTAATTTGGCTGCATATTTTCCCCTAATTGCAACCAACTGAACAAAAATAAAGATATAAAAAAATTGCTCATTAAAGGGTGCAGGCAAGAGGCATTTTAGGTGAATAATAACATGTTCAACTTAAGAGAAGTGAAATGAAAGCATTTACAGTGGCATCAAAATAAATTCTTAACCGATTTACAGTAAATCAGTTTTACTCACAAACTTTGTGGTAACAGACTGGTGCACCAGCATGACTAGAGTAGAAGTTGGAGCTGGTGGAGGCATTCTGCAGTGAGTTTATACTACACCAACTGCTCACATGAGATGATGGACATTAAATATTCTACATTTCCTCTTAGACATAAACACAGAAGTGTTTTATCTCACACGTTTCACACATTTTCTTCTGTTATCCATTATTCCATTTTGTTTTTAATGCTTTCTTACCAAGTATCACAACACTCAAAGTCAAAACTGCGCACACACACACACACACACACACAGGTGAATGTGATTTGTGACTCTCACAGAGTTTTCTGATGCCCGTTGGCAGCATGTTTTCCTGATTCTGCATCTGTTGTACTGTTGGACAGATTCAATTTATCCAGACCTGAAAGGAAGACAAAACATTTAGGTTCCAATGATTTGCTCTTCTACTTCTCTCTCTTACTCATACACACACAAATTTGCATTTGAACGCACAAACCTATGTATTACCGTTCTTTCAAACATCACTGATTTAATGGAACTCCTCTGAAAGCATATATTTGTATTTAAATATTGCATTGAAGAAACACACAGCAGATATACAAACTTAAGACAGGAAGACAATGGCTGTCAAAATAAGGCAGAGAAGCAGGAAGCCCTTTGGGGGTGTATATATCAAACTGAATACATTACCAAGGGCTTTGAGAAGCTCCTCTCGCACAGCAGACGTGAACTTTCGCACCAGACACAATGTGGTTACCACAGCAAACAGAAGGTTGTATGAAAGTACAATGTAGAAATTTCCAAGCCAATTAAATCGTCCGAAATCTCCCAAGAGATCAAATCTTGTTATTCCTGCAGAGGGTAAGACACAGGGCATCTATTATGTTGAACATACCAAAAGGGGCATTTAAAATGAGTCTTTTTGTAGCAAGTGTATTACATTATAAATGACACTAATTCACTACCTCAATCCTACCCCAACAAAAGCACAAAGAGAAGTTTAACAGCAGAAAAACAGACCATGCATACATTCAAACGTTTAGTCTTTTAACCCCAAACCAAATCACACGATTAGACTTGTTTACCTCTAAATTTGTCCAATATTAATTTGTCAAATATTTGTTGTACTGCAAATTACCCAAATTTTCAAAATAAGGACTTTATAGATTATCTTACAAGTGGCATAAACAAATGATTTACATGACAAAAAATACTTTGATGCTAAATCCAACTCTATGAAATGTGTTTTAATGTGTTAATGTGATGCCACAAATTATTTATTTGGGTGAGAGATACTGAGGCAAAAGTATTTAGCTCACCATCTTCTTAAATACTAGAATTAAAAAAAATGTAAAAATGGACTGAAAGTGAATTTGGAGGCTCATAATGAACAAACGATAAAGGCAATGAAAGAATGATTTCTGAAAGTAATCTGAAAGCAGTACGGCTTCATCTCAATCAGATTACACAAGCTGATAAAGTGTATCTTTTTTCCACATCTTAGATAAGCATGTCTGCAATTTATCATCTGCTGTCATATTTCAGTCTGTCACTGAAGTTTGTTTATTGTCTATCATGCAAAACTGATTAAGAATAAAACATTTGGGATGTTTTACTTTTATATGACTAAATGATCCGTGGTCACAGGGTGCATGTGAAAATGCATTCAGATAAAAATTATTTGCCCGGCTAAGATGAGCTTTTGAATTCATAGATGCAGTGAAATGAAAGTAATGCATTGTAAACTTTTGATTACTGCATTCCACTGAACACGGCTTAACACAGGTCACCATTTTATCCTTACTGAACTCTTGTGTGTAAAATAGAGTTAAATCCCATCCAGGGTTTTCATAAAAAAAATGACAATACAAAGTAATTTAAACATTCTTAAAACAGGTGAGACCTTAAAAAGAATATATTTTTGCTAAAAATAATTAAAATTATATTATCAAATAAAATTATATTTTTTACATAAAATATATAATATAAATTTAAAATATACTCAAATCCTAGTTTCTCATTCCTAATCAGATACATTTTGTTTCCCCAGTCATCTGTGAAGCTTGTTTGAATATTGATAATCACTCCAAAAGAAATGTTTAACAACAATTCAGGTAAAGGACAAAAAACGGTCTAGGCCCAAAAACACAGTAAAATAATTTTTTTGCAAATGTAAACTAGCTTCACAGTTCAAAAATGACCTCTGCCTCACCTTATCCCTCCCCACTTAAAGGCACCACAGCTTTTATTATTGGTCTTAATTCTTTTTCTCTCCTCTCTCTTCTGTTTTTCGGTACACCTTTAAATACCATTATATCCACACAATAAAACAGACTGACTGCTAAGGAAAACTTAAAACAACTTTAGTCTTTCCTATTCATAATGTAAAGCATCATCAAGACACATAAGGCTTAAGCTGAAAGTATGTATGGATTGTGTGAATTTCCAGGGCAAATACATACATCCCAAATTGGACATGCCAAAAGTGTTTAATTCTTGTTTGAAAGGCAAAGTTAACCGTATTCACTCTTTGATCTTTTTATAAAGAAAATAACTGTCAGGCTTCTTTCTTTTGGTTGACACCTTGTAATAACTTGTGAAATAAGGAAACACAAATCATAAACTAAAGCATTTTCCATCACAGGCTTTACAGAAAAAAGTTTGATATCTTTAAGTTAAAAGGCTCATAGAAAACATCAATAAACTGAGTGATGAGTAAAAGAGTGTTTGGTTGAGGGTCATAAAATGTCATACAGGTCAGTTTGCCTTTCCCACATTTTCAACAGGCTTTTGCAGTCTGTTTCCACACACACACACACACACACACACACACACACACACACACACACACACACACACACCTTTAAGTATTTCTGTATGACTTCCATCCTCTACAAGGGGGATGTTTGCGACTATTTGATAGTGTCTTTTAATTTTTTTCTGGATAAAAAAAACCTGCTACATACATCCATTCTTTTTGTCTATTCAAAGCAGCACAGCAGAACTGCTGATATTTTTCTGAGACTCCCAATGACTCACACACACACAAACACTCACACACACACACACACACACACAAACAAACACTCACACACAATGCTATTTGAACAGCCGTGTCTATGGCTTGCAACGTTGTTTATTGCAGCTATTGTGATGGCTGCTTGTCTCTATCCATTCTTGTGTAAAATCTCTACAGCAAATCCTGCTGGAATGCAACTTGTTAAATCTCAGCAGAGGAAATGAGTTTGTCACCATGTGTGTATATGTTCTAATGGAAATTTATAAAAATGGCAGTATCCAAAAACAAACAAGTTGCTGAATGGCAACCCCAAGATATACACAAGAGCTTATGAAGCACAGGAAACTCACACACACAGACACACATACGAAAATACACGTCAAGGGGACGTGTTCACCTTACCAAGTGTTCGGGACATGACAGGCAAGGCTGAGCTCAGCACTAGAATGGATACACAGCAACCAATGATCTTTGAGGAAGACAAAAGACAACCAAGATAAATAGTTACATTATTATAAAATACACCATAATTCATGATTTAAAAAAGCATAATTAGGGAAAAGAGAAATAAATGCCTATTCACACAAAATTTTTAAGTACAAACAAACAAAATATTCACAATAAGATTTTTAAAATGACACAATGTTCTTTCACATCAAGCCTAATGTTTTGTGTTGGGAGGTTGCACGTCCTACCGTTGTCATGGTAGTGTCGTCCTTTCTGGGAGTGAGCTCCTGAAAGATGCGAAGACTATAGAAGCCAACCACAGACGAGACCATCAGATAACTGTTCATGAGTTAAGACCAACAGATCCACCAAATGCTCCTTTTGTCTTGAACACAGAATCACACCCTTCTCCATTATTTCTTATTTCACTGTAAAACACTCTATCATGAGTTCACGTTTCAGGTCTTTTACCTAACACACACACGCACACACACACACAAACACACACACACACACACACACACACACACACACACACACACACACACACACACACACACTGAAGGATACAATATGAGGATGATTTCAATAACCGCCTGGGCAACTCCAAATGTGGATAAAGAAGCATTGCCAATATCTCTCTCCTATAGACAAAAACAGTCAGTTATTTTTTATAGTAGTTTATAAACACACATTCTTCATATAAAATATTTAATCACAAAAAACAGGTTCCGCTCTGAGGAAATCCACTTACAAAAAGTAACTGCATTTAGTGGACGTGTTTTAGGACGTGCCCATCGCAAACGCTCCTGTTACAACTGAAGGCATGTAATCTAAATAAGACTACAGTGTTGACACCTCAACGCTTCAGGCAGTGAGGGCAAAAAAAACACAAATATTTGGAGCTGTTCTGAGTGAACGCTATTATGAAGAAATAAAACATGTATAGCTCAGATTAGTGAAGTTTCCCCTCTCACCAATGAGGACAGACAGAGCGAAATTGGCAAAGTAATGAATGGAAGCAGATGAAAGAAATCTTTTTAAATTCACCGCCGCTCTCACACGCATAATATGAGAGCAGGTGTTCAAACAAAAAAAGAAAAAACAGATAGAAAAAAGGCAGCGTTGCTCTTACAGTAAGAGGCAGCACAGAGTGAATGGCTGCCAGAAATTAAGGGAAAAACGTGAAGAAAAAACAGAAACCAAAACAAACAAACTTATTCGGGCTTTAATATCTTTTGATGTCATTGATGTGATCCTCCATTTGAATTATTGCGATAAATGCCGACATTTATCTTACATACTTTAACAGTGTACAACAACATTAGTTGAGGCTTGAAAAGTAGAAAAAAAAAATCAATCGATCATTGTAATGACGTGCATTTGACAGTCAACGGTTTAGAATCAACAGAGCATTTAAAAATATTTATGATCCTTCTAACTGGATTAGATAAATTCCCCTTTGAAATCTGCACCAGATTTTAGAACGTCAGTCTTGTTTGTTGTTATTGATGACAGAGCAGAAGATCGTTTACATTGGCGATTGAGAATCCAGAGCGGCTCTTAACACCTGCTGGTGTGACTTTACATTACACTCATGCTGAATACACACTTAAGCATCTGGCTGTAGAACACGCATCTCGAATCTCTTTTTGCTTGGAGCTGTATCAGGTGTTTGTTAGCTCTGCCTAAACTTACTCAATCACAGGTGTTAAGTATACCTGTGTGTGTGTGTGTGTACATTTTCCTTCAGGTGCGTCTTAACTACACTACATGTTTTGATGTGCCTTAGCTAATAATAGCAAAAAACAAAAAACTCATCAAGGATTAGACAGGCCTTTTCTCATTCTCTCTCTTCTTCAGTAAGCTGTTTACTGACAAGTCAGAGGCTAAATGTCATCTGTTGACTCTTGTCGAAGGTTCAAAGGTCACTGAAAGAAATTCGATATCTCACGCTTTTCCCTCTCATCTTGTTTCTCATTTCATCACCCCTTCTGCTTTGTGTGACACGTGAGATGTGAGTTTGCATGAGAAACGGACATTAATGAGGCTGTTTTTAGCATCGACTGTAATTTTAAATCTGTGGGGAGTGACAGCAATAAGACTTTTATTGTAGTCATTAGCAACAGTGCATCAGACAGCTTAATGTAAGCAGTGTCCCTGCATTAGAACTCTTTACCTCACAGTCAAATTTTACGACACCCTGCCTGTCTTGTCCGGCCATCCCTGCATTAACCTGGTTACCCTAACTCACATCAATCTCTCTTAGGAATGTTGCAGAATTTTGCCCCACCCCCTACACATCCCATACGAACGTAAACCCATCAAATTGACGTACAGACATACTGCTTGGTTGTCGTGGTTACATGAGATCTTAAGCATGGCATCGGTCCAGCTCATCAAACACATAAACCATTAACCAGCCTGTCAGAAAGGGCCCTTCGTCTCTGAACGCTGTGACAAGTGTAATTTGGGGGATTTTCAGTCAAGCTTCATGCCAAGGCAAATATCCACGCTAATAAAATAATTAGAATGAGGAGCAGGCAATTTCACAGAGCAGTTTCAGACTACCAAACCATGGCCAGAAGAAGAATATGTTACACATCCTTTGTTGTGGAAAGAAATAGGAAAAAAACACCATGGCTGTGAAGCAGGGATAGAGGGTGGAAGTGATGAAGTATGGTGAGATAAGACCATCATTGTATAGACGGAAAGAATGACTGATTCAGAACGAAACAATGTATGGCAGGAAGTGATGTAGACCTGCGGACAGGTAAACCTGTGCAAGCACAAATGAGTGTTAACCCAACCTGGACTCAAGCTCAATCAGCTTATTGTAATTACCAACAATTGTTTTGCATAGCGAGGTGAAACATTGCTTAACAACCACGCAAAGGTTAAATGGTTTTATTGCAGATGTTTAACTGAAAAGATCTTGAAAAAAGCACTTAAAATATCCAACTCATCCCCTTCTTGGGAGCATTTAGAGTTTCACATGGGCAGAGTGCGTGAGTGCCTTTCAATTGACCTCAAGCAGAGCAGACAAGCACAGCTCTGATAAAGAGCATCAAACAGCAGCCACATGATATACATCTCGCCGGCCTTTTCTTTTCCACACACACCTGAGCGTATCTGGAATTCAATTTGAGCTGATGCAAAGCTTGTAGACACACTTTTAGTTTTAGTTTGTTGACTTGCACTTTTCTTACCGTTGAACCCTTTGGCAAAGCCGTCTCGTCAACAAGCAGGTACACAATGTTCAGGGCAACCAGGAGAACAGAAATGGCCTGCGATCGGCACAGATAAAAACAAGCACTATAAACATAATAACAGACATCAAACAAATTGGTAAAATGAACAAACTGGTAAAATGAACTGAACACGTACCGTCCCAGCAAGCAGGATCAGCATCACTATGGGGTAAAGAAGGTTCTTCTCCCAGGCTGAGGCCTTCTTTCTCCTTTCTGAGAGAGAGGTTGAAAGAAAAGGTTGTAGCACACAAACCTCTGACTGACTGCAGAAGTGTTTCATGTGAACTAACTCAGCTGTAATTTACACCCAACCCCTTTCATTAGTCAACTCCTCTCAGCAGTCTTCAAAAACAATTAAAGCGTGAGATAATGGGTAACTACTGAGGTGGAAACTTCAAATCAAACTTCAAATGATAAAAAATCTTTTTATCAGCAAAAGCTATAAAATTGTATAAGTTATATGATGCATATAAATATAAGCTATATAAGAACTAATACTGTGTTTTACACTAATGCATTGCTTTGCAATTTTTGTATTGCATTTTTAGTTGTTTAAATAATAACCATATGGGTTGTTATTGGGATGTCTGAGGAAAGTCTTTACAAGCACATCTACAGTACAGAAACTCCAACACTGATGGAGAATCCGGGAACAACATCAGGCTTTCATCTTATGAACCAGCTCCCAAACAACCTTTCTTTCATCCGTTTTCAATCCCAATGTTCGTCATTCATGTGTCGCTCTGTCCTCCACTCTCCCCTTCTTCCCAGCTCTCTGATCCCGCTCTGGATCGGTGCTTGGCAGGGTTTCCTGCATATGCACCATGCTGCCTCTAAATTAATGACCTCACTTGGAGAGACAGCCACAATAAAGTTTGCATCACACTCCAATATCCTAAGTGCCTTTGTGGCCTCCTCTCCTTCCAACTCGTCTCTCTGGAATCATTTATAATACCTCAAAACACAGGCTGACATCAAAACTGATACAGCCATACGCTATCTGGCTCTGCTCCAAATGACCCTGTGAAAACCATTCAAATACACGTACGCTATGCAGTTCAACAATATGTGTAGGCCGCATGCTTTATACTATCTGAAAGTGAAAGTGTCAGTAGCACGGTTTAATTCAGTTTCATAAAATGAGGTTACACATCTCTCACCGAGTTTGTTTCTCTGATTGCGAATGTTGTCCAGCTCTTTGTAAAGATGCTGAGAGTTTCCATGGAAATGGGAGTTGGATGTTGTACCTGAGTGAAAGACAAGGACAGAAGGAGAGGCAGGGAAATAGAGAGTGAGGAATCGAAACACAGTAAGATACTTTAATTCTGTTTACCTTGGCTTATTATAAGCTAAAAGTTCAAAGCTATGAAACATCAGTGATCAGAGAACATAAATCAGCGATATGAACCTTGTTATCTTTTCACTTACTCAAGTGACTACTTAACATATCCCAGCTTGTAAGGTCTGTCAGGAAAACATCCAGAACATTTACTGATTTGGACCTAAAACTAACAAAACTAAAACTAGGTGCAAGTAAAACAACTCGCCAGCTTGTCACACTGAATGCAGGTAGCTGTTTAAGATCTAGACAGCTTTGGAGTGAAAGTGAATTTAAAGGCCTTGAGGAAGTTCTGTCAGCACGATTCAGATGTAGTATTTAATTGCTACACCTAAATTAACATTATACACTCATACACTGATTTGATTTTCCACACTACCTTTCATTATACTTTTATTTCCTATACACAAAATAATTACAATTAAGGAATTGTTATGGGCACTAAACAACAATGCAGCAGTGTTTCCAACCACATTTAAAATCAGAGTCTAGGCCAGATGTGTGCATGCTCAAACTGGTTTGAAGAGAGGAGTGAGGTTTCTTCTTAACACAGACTGCGAGTGTGTGTCGTGTGGGAGGGCAAAACCAGAGAGGGGTTCTCCAGGAAAACCACAGACCTCTGTCTCATTTAGCTCTTATTTATGTGTTTTTCGGTGGTTTGTTTGCTCCTCAAAGCAGAGGATTGGTTTGCACAGCCTCTGGGGACACAAACTGGCAGATCAGCAGCAATTAGTTCAATATTACACTATTCCTGGAGTGCTATAAAACACAATCTTTGATCTTTCCACTGATATAGGGTTAAGAAGTCAATGACTTTGATCAAAACGTGATTACTGTCATGATCACTGTACCACACCCTGTCTGGTAGAGCTTCAAGATCATTAATGAAAGTTAATGAAAAACACAGCAGGTGTGTATAAGATTGTGTACTTGTCCATATAGGTGATGTTTAGGGATGATCTGTACCTTCAAACCAAACTGTGGGAATAATGTCATTATAAACTCATCAGGAGTGGATTGTTCTACCAAATATGACTCAAGTCTGCCCTAGAGGATCGACAAGACGTGAGTGTAGAGACAAAAGGATAAACAATTGGACTAAATGGGTATCTTTCTAGTCAAATTATTTTGTGGAATAACCTTTAACTTATACCCTTTACATTGCTTTAAACATTTACAAGATCCTCTGTTATACTGATGAGAAAAGTCTGTCAAAAAACTGCAGCTGTCTTCATTTTAAAATGGTCTGGAATATTGGAATATTTTCTTGCATTCAGCCCTTCGATTAAAGGTGATGTCCAGTAGCTATTCAGCAGAGGTGATGCTGGCAGACAGAAAGCAGATGATGTCATTGTTTTCTAAAGAAACTTTAGCCTGTTCTGCATTACGTCAGCAGTAATTATGCAAAGCAAGACACCATACGGTAGTGAGGGGAGTTTTTGCAAGGTCACTGTGCATCTGGGCAATAGAGTAAAGCACAGCAGAGAGCCAAGACAGAGGGCAAACAAACAAATATCCCTGTACCCACATGAACATGTTTGCAAACATTCAGACAATCCACCTAAAGACTCCCACGCAGTGCCTGTACACATATAGAATGACGTTCACAAGTAACAATGCACACACACACACATAACTCCAGCAGTGTACCCAGACCGTAACACTGTAAAATACAAAGACCAAAAGTTCAAATGACATCATAGCCCACCAAAGCAATAGGCTTATTATTAATTAACACAATTATCACTAATTAGCCCATATTATAGGTCTGCAGGTTCAAGCATGCATCATCCAAATGAAGTTAATGTCAGTTAGATAATTATTATTTGATAGAACGCAGATTCTTTTCTCGTTTTCTCTGAACTCTCTTTCCCTCCATTTAAATTCAGGCTTCGCATTTACGGTACGAAAGACAAAGAATTCCTTAAATTCCTGATAAGGTAAATTCTCTCTCCCCTTAACGCCTGAGCGAGATCTTCCTAAAACGCGGAGTTCTTATGTTTGCCAAAATAGCATTCCGGATCCCAAGAGGCCTTTTGTGACCCAATCACAGTGAATGCCGCACATCAAACAACAATCACAAAAAACTGAAAATCGTTAACACAGATTACAATTATTTTATCAGGTGTTCAAAGCAAATCTGCCATTGGTGCTAAAGCTACAGAACCAAACAACCAAATGACAGGCTATTGAAAGTCATCCATGGGATTTGGGCAACTGGGTGCTATCAGTTAAGATGATCTCGCTTACCTCCGTGAATTCAATAGAAGAGCACATGTTCTATGTTGACTGGCATCTGTACACTTTGTTACGTGCTTGAGTTGAAGCTAAAGTCTAGTTTGCTTTAAACATGAACACTTCCTGCACTGTAAGGAGTTTTGTTTAGGGGAACGACAGCCAGCTAAATGAAAGGACAAATGTAAGATAAACCATGAACTGGACATAAGTTTCTTGTTTGATTAAAACCTGGTTAGCCTGAACTACAATTTACTGCATTGTTATGCATTATATGGAACTTTTATAATGCAAAGTGAGTCTTTGATTTGCAGGATACAGTAGTAACAGTGTCAGGGACTGAACCAGAATCGCTCGGTGAACTGCAGATTATTATGTCTGGCTCTAAATGAACCGTTACGAGGTTCTTTTTGAAAGCAATGTTAAAAGTGCAAATTTGTAAAGTTGGTGGAACTTAAGTACGAAATCAGTCATTTAGGGATAAATACTGGAAGGAGGATAGGGGTCTGTGCCCCCATGCTGAAGAAACTGATTCCGGTAGGAAACATGGGTGATGTGTGAGTGAAGGGAGGGCAACACAGGGATATAACAGCCTGTGCCATCCAATTGTTCCTGTAGCTTAACCGGTCGTAAGGTCATGGGTTTGATTCTCAGAGAAGGCATGGACCAATGATATGTAGTCAATCTGGATCAATGCATCTAACAAGTGCATAAACGTAAACAGTTCGATTAGAAAAACTGCTGGTTCGAACCCTGCAAGCAGCAAGCCATAAACCATCACCAATATACTTTGAGCAATGTGCTAGGTTGCTACAAGGTAATTATAATTACAACTAAAAAACATTGCCTACACTGCCTTTAACACTTTGTCTACAAATAGGCTACATCACAGATTCTGTCATTTATTTACTAGTACTCTCTTTTTTATTAAACACAGCGCAGTAAGTGCTAGAAATTACAGGTGCAAATATTCTACTGTCATGCAGGTGATCTGTCAATCCTACAAAAAACAAACACACTCACCATTGAGTCTGCGCTCCAGGGCCTCTTCCTGCAGCTGAATACAATAAATCTGCTCATCTAGATCTTCTAAAATCTACACAGAAAGAGAGCAAGGTAAGAATGATATAATAGGTCCTTAACAAATGCAGCTACAGTTTGTGGGCACACACACATTGTACTTACTGTGGGTTTGACTAGTAACTGGCCCATCACTGTGAACATGCGTGACAGTCCCACTGGAGTACACACTGATTAAATAAGACAAGAATCTGGTTAAACCACACAGACATACACACTTCTGCTTTTCAATGGCAATAGTATAAATGCCACGTTTAAAAACTGTAGAGATTGCTCAGTTTCTGTAACTACTGTAATATTGAATAACAAGAAAATATAGTTTGATTGACGGGATGAATTAGGGGTGCAAAAATAACTTGACTCCGATGCATGCCAGCTGAACTGAATGCAGAATCGATTTGGAATTTTTAAGAATAGATTTAAAGTTGTCAGAAAAAGAATTGCGATGCATCAGAAAATCAACTTTTTCTTGCACCTCTAGAAGAGACAAAAATCTCTATTTTGCCCTTTGCAGTTGTATAAATTTTTTGCTGAAACAGCTTAAGAAAACTGATACTATTATTATTATCATTTACAAATAAATTCAAACAGCTTAATCTAGTAAGAAGTAAGAAACTAAAAGCTTACTAAGTAGCAACAGGCCACCCATCAGTGAGATGCAGGAGTAGAGATACGGCAGATAGAACTCCCATAAATCTAGAACAAGAGAACGAGACACAGATCAATGCAGAACTAAACACAACACACACATGAATTCACAGCAGCAGGTTAAGACTGATACCGTAGAGTGACTCCATGCTGGCTGCATCATTGTCTATGAGAGCAGACGCCACCCACACGATGCCCAGGATGAGAAGACCCAACAGAAAGAGCATGACAAACGTCTCCAGCACACGAGCCTTAATGCCCTGAAACAATGAAAACTCTTTAGTGTTTTCACGTTTATTCATGCCTACACTCAATAGGGATTCAGCAGTACACACACATACACACACTCACACACACACTCACACACACACTCACTCACTCACACACACACTCACACACACACACTCACACACACACACACTCACACACACACACACTCTCACACACACACTCTTACACACACACACACACACACACACACACTCACACACACACTCACACACACACTCACACACACACTCACACACACACACACCAGCAGGTGTAAATGAGGCTCTAATTGGAAATTTAGCACTGCAAACCCCAGGACTCCCCATAACACTAACTCAATACACTATACCCTACACACACTCATTTACAAGATGCACACATAAATAACAACAGGTAAACCAGACACACACACAAAAAATAACATGACCTCACTCTTTCTCATTCACCCACACTTATATGAACAGTTATTAGCATGTCCGGTCAGAGTTTGTGGCTGAAATGAAAAGGGTGGCTGCTACTGTCTAAGATTAAGACCAGAGGCTCATCTGGAAACTATTAGGAGTTTCATGGGAGGTTTTTTTTTTTAACTCCAAGCACTTGTAATCCTTAGAACGGTGATTAATCTGATCAGTGATTAATCTCATACACACACAATGACAGCATGATGCCCATCACAAACCTATTTTCTTAACTGAACCACCTGCAAGCATGTGAAGCATTTAAAAGGTGCACAGTAATTCTGAAGCTAGATGTCTGATTCATGGTGTCAAGAATATAACCCTTCACTTACAATCACACACACACAAACACACACACTTTTTTACATGTCTGTCTTAGTCTCTGGTTTTAAGGCACTGTGTGCAGTATTTACAGAATTATTAACTATTATTTATTATCAGAATTTATTAACTAGTGCACTTCCAGGAGAATTCTTGATGAACAACATCTGCCTATTAAACAGTTTCCTCTCAATGAATTTCTAAACCTGTCATCTGAACAGTGAATGAATGTGTGAATGAACTACATTTTCCTAACACGACAACTGGGGAAACCCACACTCCTCTGGATGCAAAGGAAGTGCAAGGTAAGTGTTTTAGGCAGGACAAAGAAAGAAAACAAACAGGCACAAGATTTTTCTTGAACTGCTGCTGCTATGGTCTCTAAAATAGACAGAGAGAGGGAGAGAGAGAGAGAATGTTCTACTCATGCCCATCTAAAAGTGAGCCTTGCTTAATATAGTAACTCTAAAATATTCAGCATCTAGTCCTTTTACACACACAGACCCAATCTCTTCTTCTCTCCCTTTCACACAGACTGCAGCACACTCTAACTGGGCTGCTGCTAACACCAGGTTAACTTTCAAAAAATATGTGTGTGTGTGTGTGTCAGAGACAGAAAACCGTGTTTTCATTTGTGCATGTTTTGTTAATCTAACTCCCTGACCCTGACACATTCTCAGTCGGTCAGGGTCACACACAGTTCTCTCTCTCGTTCTTATGTATTACTGTACAGGTAAAATATACCTTAGAATGTCTTATTTTGAAAGATATGCTAAGTAAAGGCATCTATATAAAGGCCTTCAGATATTTCTTTTCTAAGTAAACAAGGATACTAAATAATAAAAACAAAACAGAAAAAAACTATTAAAGGTGCAAACAGAATTGATCGGGCTGCTGTGTGCACATTAACTGCCACTACACTAAAAAAAATACCTAAAATCCATTTCTGATCTTGCAAAACAGACAGAGTAACTGAAACCCACACATTTTCAAACGCACTATAGACATAATGCATTTCCGCCATCCACTAAAACTTCACCTTCATGAACTCCCATCAATAAAGGCTTAGCAGGAACAGTAGCTGTTAGCTTCTCTTTAAACCTGCTACACAGACGGCAGTGTGAGAGACAGAAAACAGAGCAGAACATACAGGGGACATGAATCACTGCATATCAACACACACACAGGCCATTGATGTGTCATTCTGACTAACACGTTAGAAGCCAGTCAAAACGAAGAAAAAACAGGATATATGACTTGAGGAAAGAACTTCAGTACTTTTGAAGTTTGTGGGTGTGTTTCATTTTCTTTTTATCCCTCTTCCTACAGTGTCACCAGCTTTTTCTTGTTAGCATGAGGCGTCTAACAAATAGGACCTTTGAGAAGGGTTTCTGAACTAATCTGGGCTTTGTCAAGAACACAAACAGCCATCTCTCGCAATAGGTCTGAAGGCAAGAAAATGTTTAAAAGAATGTTAAGAAATTAAGAGATTCTACCAATAAAAAAAACAAATATCTGGTGTGCTGTTAAATAGGAAACATACAAAATATACAAAACATCTTGGTGAAAGAAACTCGTTTCCCTCTACCTAGAACAGTTATATTGGTACAGTTCAGGCCCATTCATTTGAATGCAAGCAAACCTTAACACATCTTAACATTTAAAACATTCCCGGTTTCTCTATGACTTGACTATGGGAGCTATTATCCAATCCAGTGTTGCAATTTATTTCCTTTTCTTGTCAAAATAGAGAAACTCATATGTTGTCATAGAAACGGGCATAGAATGGGGTGCAGGCAGAGTAAATACGCAGTGTCACGGCCTCAGAAAGCAAAGCCTGGGAGCGAGAATCACATCTTAAAAATAAATATCAGTCCTATTGTGGACAGGCTACAAAAGAAGGGACTGACAGACACACACACATTCCCGCACAAACACACAAAGGAGGACATCAATAGCACACAATATTTACCATCTTTAAGGTTCATGTGATTTCTAATGAGCCAGTTAATTGATGACCATGTGATAACCAATAGATCTCACTAGGCTTGTTCCCATGAGCATGGTGTAGAGTTAAAAGTACCACCTGAGAGATTTAGACATGCATCATGTTCACTAACTCACACTAAAATCATAACCCTGCCATCTGTTGAACACAATCAGAATTGCAGGATAATATTGCAGAATAATATATATACCATCTTGCTATCAGATGCAGCTTTATAAAGAATTTGTGTTAATTTCTCAACTATGGCTTTCTGCCAAACGAGCACACACAGAAAATAACAGTGCCATGAAAAACAACACACACACACACACTTTTCTTTCCCACAGTGTGCAACACATTATTGTCGGTTTTGTTTATTACATTTGATGAGGTACTAACACAAACACTGACCCATAAAAAGCACCAGTTACAGCTTACAAAAGCTTTTAACAAACTACCCAGTTTCATTTCCTCCAGTTACTGACTGTAAAGTGTCACATATACGTTCCATTTTTACCATCTAATGTGGAGACTGGCACAGGCATGTCATTCGACTTATACTTAAAAAGAAAACATGAAATCTTGGTTTTATGGGGGTCTGCGGTTGACGACTTAATCCGTCTCTGCATCAGCAGGAGGCTTTCATACAAGCAGCAGTTTCTGATCATTTCCTCCTTTTGCCTCACACACACACACACACACTCACACACACTCACACACACTCACACACACTCACACACACTCACACACACACTCCGTCAGCCATTCCGAGACGTGTAGGCCAACATAAAGCAGTGCTTCCCTCTCTTCTGTGTTTCTGGCTGATCAATGATCAGAAACAGTCACTGTGCAAATGAGAGAAAATAAGGCAGTATGCCTTACTGCTCTACAAATGAGCACAGCCCTCGTAAACTACAGTAGCAACTAACATAACATAAAGCAGGAGCGACCTCAAACTGTGACAGGAATAAGACCTGATGAACTCCCTCCCACCCTTTCATTATTATCTGCACACTCTATTGTGAGCGCATGTGGTTTATGGTCGCTATGAGAACAGGTAACAGCCATTCTTTGAGTGGCTAATGATATAGGCTTATATAAGCTGTAGAATTAAGATCGCTCTGCTTCTGAAGTTTTATCTTTTTCTAGGGTAGGACGTGGCTTAAATCACAAGGGTCACACATAAAACGTGTTTGGGGATGCAGACACCACAAATCGTGGTGTGTATTCAGGGTGAATTCTAGTATTGAAAAATATGTATTTGTTAGTATTTTCATATGAATCTTGACATGAATGTCAAAAAACATAAATCTTTCAAGTAGTTTGTCTGGTTTGTCATTATCTGACTATAGATACTTATAGATACTGATAATTCCCATGTTTTCATTTCTTGTTAATTCTATTTTATAAAAAGGTCACATTGTGATCTAAACTGTAAAAACTGGGCCTAAACTGTAAAAACTCTGGAGAGGGTGTGTCAGATTTATACCTTTTTTGACCCAGCAAAACCCTCAGATTCCAAGAAGAAATAGGCAAAGGGCATCAGTACAAAAAGACAGAGATTTGAGAAGAGGGACACCAGGTTCCAGAGGCCTGAAGGGAGAGAAAGCAATCCATTAATCTAACTTACAAATAATACCACCAATCACCAGTAATATTTCATATAATAACAGCATTTGCAAAACACTTTGTTATTAAATTATCATATGAAATGTAAAACAAGCACTGTCAGATTCCTACTGACATAATAACTAATTAATCAGCTGAAAAGTGCAACTCTGGTTTTTCATTTTCAAATGTCCAAACATTACCCTGTAAAACAACTAAATTTAAAAGCGCTACTAATGGGCAAGTATAACACGGACACCACCTGCACAAGCAATAGACACTGTCACCACCTTGTGGCCATGACTAAATCTAAGAGGAGAAAAGCAGCAGTATTCTTGAGCGAAGTGTCTTTTTGAACACAGAAAACATTCAGCATAACATTTAAGGAATAAAGAACCACTATCATGCAAAAAATCTATTGGCACAACTTATTTATAACAACTAGCTTTTGTAGAACTGAGATCTTGACATGTTTTGAGTAAATCAGGGCACAAGTCTTATTTAGGTTAAGAAATATCTAGCTCTTTAGATTAAATATACACAAATATGACAAAACTGCACTTGTAAAGTACAAGTCTTGACCAAACTTTAACCACAACCCACATGTTAAAAAGAGAAGAAAGCAGTACTGACCATGTATAAGTGATCCATTGAGCCACTGGATGTAGTAGTTTTTGGGCAGGGAGAGCAGGATCTCATTACTGATGATAGAGAATGGCAGGAGGAGGACGGCCCCTCCAGACACTGCCAGTGTGAATGTACACAGATACATACTGCGTTTGAAAGAAAGAATGCAAAAGAAGAGATGGGAGTCAGGAAAAGAAATGAAATAAGGGAATAAGGAAAACAAATCAAAGAAAAGATAAAGAGCAAAGCAAAGTGTGAACAGTTAGTAAACTAACTGTGAGTGCTAATACTTTTGTTGTACATTATTATATTATAGACTTTAAATGATCATTTTATTAACATGGTGTTACATAAGAAAATACAAGACAAAATACAAATCTGTGTTTTTTGTGGCTTCATATGAAATTACAGCAGTATTTATCATGTCACATATATTCAGTAAAACAGAACTTACGATATTCTGTTGACAATGGCATCCTCGTCTTCCTGGTCATCTGTTGACATAACATTAAACCAACAATCACTGCACATAATCACATCATTGCTTTTATTTGTTTATGAAATATATAAAATATTTTCTTGATAATATTACAGTTACACTGTATTCTTCATTTCATCATTTCAATTAAAACTCAAATTCCAAAGAAGTGTCACACTTTTTTTAATCCAGTGAAAAGTTCTTTATTAACCTTCAACACAAATTGCAATGGATGACTTTTTTAAATGACCAGATGGTTTAATAAGTATAAAGCATGTCCAGTCATTTATCTGAAAGTTACAGGAAAACAATACTGCTTAATCATAAATCACAAACGTGAATAAATCTTCACAATGAACCAGCCAGATGGTGGCTGGCGAGTTGGTGGGGGAAAGAGGAATAAAGGGTGAAATGAAACAAAGATGATAAGAGAAAGTACAGAAAGCCCACTCTAATTTAATTACACAAATGCAGAAACTGAATTTGGAATGAATTTTCAGAGCCGTGAAAGTGCCTCGAGGTCTGAGGTCACACAGCTTTTCAGTCGTGCTTTACAATAACTGCCCAGCTCATATGTTCTTCTACTGAGGCAAAAGGCTTCAGAACAGCCTAGTTTCTCCTGTGGCTGATGTGGGTTAGCTGACGTTAGTCAAGCTACTTTTAAATAACTGGAGGTGACCTGCTCATGCACTAAAATTGTCTAGAATTTGTGTGAGGCAGGTTGAAGGTGGCACTGTGGGACAGAATTGTGTTGTGGATCTGGTTGTTATTTAAGGGGATATGTACTCCCAAAGGATTACTGTAAATTTAAGTTAAGAAGATATAAAAGGTGTACACCTCTTATTACAAATTTACAAGCAGGCAAACTTGCAATGAACAAAACTGGTAATCTGTCACATAATAATTGATCCAAACTAAATTTGAGAAGCTTATCAGACTTTATCAACTGTGAGAGCCAAACATGTCTAATATTAATAAGTGTAACAACATAGAAATTAACTATAGTTGTAAGTCTGAATAACTAATAGTTATAATGCTACAGTCTACAGTGTTCATTGTTATATATACAATTACTTTTATACGTTCCAATCAAAAACAGTCATTCTTACCGCTTTTCCTCTTGTAGCGTGTGATGACACAGTAGGACACAATATACAGTACTGCAAACAGGAGGAAACAGACCTACAAACAGACAGATTCAGATGAAGTGTGATACACAGATTTCAAACACTGCTGTCCTGTAAACAAGCTCTTCACGCAAACCTGTCAAACAAGAAGAAGTTCTGAAGACTGAATGGGAACTAAAGCTCTCAAGCTCCAAACAAGGTTCAAAAGTACTATATATAATACACATACATTACAAGTCTTTATTACAAATATTCTGAAGCTGAGTGCTTGATATGATGGCCTCAGTTGAAAGAACAAAGTTATTCAACGAATATCTGACCGAGCTGATAGTAAGCTAGAAATCTAATCATTCTTTCAAAGTCAGATTTTCATTTTTGCGGGTAAACTAGTCCTTAACCCCAAAGTAAGATTTTGTGTGCTACTTAAAATCTAGAAATTTGGTTAGGAATTGTGTTTTTTTAAACCTATTTCAGAAGCAACATCCAAATGGAATTACAGAGTACAGCCTCATCAAAAATGCTACACCTGCAACACACAGAACTGCAGGCATATTAAATGTCATGAATCAGCAGACAGTGTCCAGAGTATTTTCAGAGGACTGACTGATGGATGTGTATTTGTAAACATGTTGGTCAGACTTGAACTTTTACTCACATTACGCCTTGCTTATAACCTAACCAAACTACACAGCAGTCAAACAAAGTTCAGCGTTGTTAGATGTGAGCACATACAGGTTACAATGTCCTCCATAATAACTATCTGCTAAAAGAAAGATTTAATCCTGAAACTTAATACTTTGAATGAGCAAATAATAATTGCTCTTAATAATAAATAATGTGCTAATAAACCTTTCACACAGTAAACCACATAAGTTGTGTGCAGGACAGGACATTATTACTCATAAATTAATATTGTTAACTGATGTGAACATACTTAAGTGTTACAAAAAACAGTCTGAGGTCACTATTAACTAGGACAGGCCAGTTATACCAGATGGATTAATTTGTGATACCCAACCACTTGCAAATCATGTAATCCATTCATCTATGACACATGAGAGCTGGTTTGACTAAGCAAGAGGGAGAGACACATATCCAGGCACCCAAAATAAAAACTGCAAACCTGCTATGCTCATATGTACAGTAAACAAGCTGTCATCTGTTTCAACCGGCCTTAACAACACATACAGAACCTGTTCGTCTTTGAGAATATGCTTTCATCTGTCTTCTGGTTCCTTCAGACTAAGCTCTTTATGTCCCATAAATGCATTTAACAGTGTAGTTAGGCATCCGCCGGATCTAATGCGTATAATGGTATTCACAACAGTGTAGTGTACATGTACAGTGACATATTAAAAGATCACTTTACCTTAGCTTTAACTCTTGTTTTAACAATGTATAAATGCCAGTGTAGAAGCAGATAAAGGAATAATGATCATAGAACATTTGTAGCTAATCACAAGCTAACCAGCTAACTGGCCTAACACAGATACAGTACATGGAAATGAACGAATCTCAGTAAATGTGTTGATTATTTTCGGGCGATGATAAATCAATGTGGTCGTATTGTTTTATACTTACGATGTATTCGCGCACTTGGCTGTGGAAATTCTGTTCTCTGATCGTCACATCGTCTTCTTCCATACTTCATATTGCAGGAACACATTCATTAGCAACGCATATTTGTGGCAAATCCATCCACTACGGGAAGAAACTGTCTCAATAAGATAAACAGCCCGCCCTGAACAACACCTCGATTGACAGACAACAGAACAGTCACGTCTCAGCGCCAAATAAACGACCAAAATACAGTCAAAATACGTGACGCCATCATTCTGCGACAGGTGGTTAACCAGTGCAGAAAGTGAAAGTGGTTTAAAGAGCCAAACACATTATGAAACAGAAACGTTTCTTTGCTTTTACAGAAAAAACATAGACTTTGCTGCTCTAGTGCGAATCCAACGCCCTGCCTATATATGCATATTACACAAATTGTGTGTAATAATAACATTTATTTGTGGTGTGCAACTGTTTTCATAATGTTCATAAGCTGACGTTTACAATAGTATCTTTTTTCTCTTCTTTCTCTTGTTATCATTAATTTGTTTATTGATTAATATTATCTTGTATTATTAGTGTAAAGCAGAGGCTGTGAGCAAAGGTCTTTTGATAATAGCAAGATTGTTTCTTTTTCTCATTTAAATCCACACAATAAATGCAAAGAACAGATAAAAAATAATAACAACCACAGTAGTAATAGATTTAAGAGTAAATAATTAGACACAAATAGAAATATGAAAGTATATGCACAGGGGTGGATAAAAGGCTTTATAACAATCTTTTGTGTCATTTGTATTCCTCCCGCCCTCAAATGCTTCAAGATACTGATATAGGTTCTCAGATAACTTCTGTTATCTGTTATCCATTACTCCATAACTTCATAGACGGACACAAGCATTTGACTGCAAGTTCCTATAAACATGTTTTTACTCCAGTTCAATAGATGGCGATAAAGCGGCCAAATGTTTTTTCTACTGGCAAACATCTAACGCAGAATCCATTTCAATTGCCGCCTCCGGCTTGAATGTTATCATTCTGTTTTCATATTGTTTCATATTTTCATATTGTTTTCATTGTGTAGGCACGTAAACATTCATATTACATAAAGATTATATGGACAGTCAGAGGTCAAATCTGAAAAAAGCCATTTCAGAGCAAAGAACCAGTATGTTATTCTGAATTGGTATACAATTTATTTATCCTGTTAGATTTATGTTGGAGACTATGTTGGGCCTGAAGGACAACGACATGCGGAAGATTCGTTGTTATGACCCTGAACCTGTGGAAAATAATTGATGAGAAAATTGTTGATGCTTATACATTACTGTTGTTATTTACATCAAACCCACAATCTTTGCGCTGCTAATGCAATGCCCTAATTCAGCTACAAGGACACCACCTTTAATAAATTTGCATTATTGTTAAGAATAAGGTAAAGTAGTTAAATACCTTGACAATATGTATTATTTACCGGATCGTGTATTATGAAACAAGCCACTAGGGGTCAGACTAACTCCATAGTTTTGGTGTGTGCCCCTTCATTTACTTCGGTGAATGTTTTCAGTTACATGCGAGCTGTCAGTGTAATTCAGTTCATCAGCCATCACTGCGTTAAGTGCTGATTTTGTCTCTGACTACATGTGTAAAGTTAATAAAAATTATTTGATATACAAAATATGTTATAAATCAAATATGAAAAATCTGAATTTAATAGACCAGATGTGTAATACATGCTGAATTAATCTAAGATAGCTTTTGTGTGTTTGACCAAGTGTGCCTACTATTGTGTGTCAGGATCTCTGGAATTTCCAAGCTGGGAATTCTTCAGGAAGGCCTAAAGTTTTTCATCAGTCACTTTCTCCTCCAAAACACTCATACACAAGAACCAGCTGAGCAAGTCAAGGTACTAATAGACAGATCTGAGGTCACCACCAAGGCCATTGAGGGCCGGGACACCTAACTTAAGCTGTAAAGCTATCGTATAATAATAACGGCATTCTATTCATTTTATAATATAATAATGGCATTCTAGATAAAGTATTATATAAGTAATAATATAAAAACAAAGGGTTACCATTACATTTAATGCCCACTGTTAATTCATTAGCAACATGGCTATTGCTGCCATCAATCCACAGCATGGAGCGTTAGCCTTAGTCACTTACCTTTCTTTGTGAGGATCAAGGACAATCCCCAGAGCCAAAACAATCAGATTAAATGTTTCTTTTCTATCCTGGCATTTGATTGAATCTAATAGTACCTAACTCAAATACTAGCTAACTGCTGAATTTACTAGGCCTGATTAATTAAACCTTATCACATATCTAAGTGTCAGATCAAACAGAGACTGTCACATTACAATCCCTAATAGTGACACATCAGTCTGGCAGTTTTTCCCACAGTTTCAGAGCAGGAAAGGGAGGGTTACCTTCAAGTGGGGTGCTTTTCCAACCCTTGACAAAGACAATATTGTCACCATATGTGAGGAAAAGCGTATAATGGAGGACCAGCCCACTAAGATACACACAGGTGATTGTAAATAGTATGCGTGTTTTAGTGGCTATTGTCTGCCTTTGTGAGACCATAGAAAGTTTGATGCTGACCTTAGTTTGAACTGGCAATAGGAAGCAAAATTGCCTTTGAACTGATAACACAGTAGTTAGAGTTCCTCTTTAGAGAACCATGGGAAATAAATAAGAAATGTTCATCTTAAAAATGATGACTATTATTGTATTTTTTTTTTACATTTTCATTCATAAATTGGCTGCATGTAAATCTCAGACAAAGATACTATCTTAACAGTTTTACTGAATCCATGTTACCTGATTAATTGTGTTTTACATTTACATGTAAGTAGCTTACAGTGTATTCAAGGTATGCATTTTAGTACACGGTATCCCTGAAAATCAAACCCACAACCTTAACGCAATGCTCTACACGTTGAGCTACAGGAACACCCTGTTTTATTTCTGTATGTTTTGTCTCACCTTTGACTCTCTTATACAGATGTTAACCCCACTTTCTTATGTGTACGGGTTTCTTCCCTGAGGGTTAGAGGGTCATAGTGGCACTGATAAGGTTTAGTTCTTTGCCCCTAAACAGCTGGGTAAACATATAGGTAAAGGGTAAATTATGCTTTGAATCAGTAACATAACAGTAAATTAACTTAACAGTAAATTGTAACTATTAGGTTGCAAGTCTTTACTGTATTATATGCTTTTATAATTCAAATGTATGTTGTATGTTCATGTATACCCAACTTAGAGTGTATAATTTTTTGTTTTTCTTAACTTTCTTAACTTTTCTTAACAATTTCTTAATTGATGTGTCCAGTCAGCAAGATATATGTAAAATGACTAGAGTCTGCTTACTACACAGAAGCACTCAGACATATTTTGAAAATCTGTTGATAACTCATTTTGAAAGAATTTCAAAATGAGTTTTAAGTTCTACTTTTAAGTTCATGTTACTGATATTCGTTGCTTGGTCAGTATAGGTTAGGTAAACATTTTTTGAGCAATGAAAACTGTTGGTTATGAAGTTATGCTAAAGTTATCTGGACATTAACAGTTATGCTACATAGAGTGAACTACATAGAAAAACATTATTGACTAAAAATGTGGAGGCCTCAATAAAAATGCTAAAATACTATCTAAAATACAGTGAGCCTTTCAGCTCACATTCAGTGTCTGAATAGAGATTTCTCATGGCCCCAGACTGATAGGATTGGATGGTGATTATATCTAAATGTCCTCTAATTGATTTGAAGAAGCTCCTTGGCAAAGACCAGCTGGATCTCTGGGTTTATTACCTAATAAAGCATGTCGTTATTTTTAAAGAAAGAAGTGCACTTATGCGAAATAGACCTCAATTAGATTGCAGAAAAGACCATTAAAATAGACCAATCCAACACACTCTCTTTCTTTATCATTTTCATTTCATGTCCTTCCCAAGCACGAGTTTTCTGCCTCTGGTTCACCTAGAATATTTTCTTCTTGAAGAGTTACATTGTTTCTGACATAGTTACATATTAACTTCAGGCTAAAGCGTCTATACCATTAAGTATCCTAAAATGACCAGCATGCTCAATTTAATTCAATTTACTTAAAGTTAAACAGCTATATTAAAGGCATGGGCCAGCTGGCACCTTAAAATAGTTTATCTGATGATAGATGGGCTTTGTCTCAATGGTTCGTTATTGGGTGCCCATTGGTGCTGTGGTGAGAAATGTTTCTTCATATTCGAGTATGCTTACTCACACATTTGCACGGATATGAGAGCTCTATAAACAGCGATTCCCATGACCCGGCCATGCCACTGACAACAGAGAGCGCTTTAAATCCAGCCTGCTTCTTGTCGAGGTATTTTTCTTCCCATTTTCAAGGAAACGGCGGCGGCATAGTTGTTACAAACGAAATAGACCAGAAATATTAGAAAGAAAAATAATTTTATTCACATGGTTTAAATGATAAACCTAAACAATAATTTACATGCATTTTAAAAGTAATTTCGTTATAAATACATTGTATAAAAATAAACAGAACGCGTGGTTCTGGTCGTAGATGAGTGGCGAACCAACACCGTGGTTTTTCATCCCACTTGGGTTCAGAAAGAAACTGTAACGCAGTGGTTATCAAAGAACATTTTACTGATGCTAATTATTACTGATATTGATGCTTGTCTATATTGTCTGGTATAATGCTATTTTAACCAACACAATCTCATGGCAATTCGTAACTAGCGATTTGATGGCTAATTCGTTCGATCTTATTCGTACGTTACGTTTTCCCTTAATATCAGGTTGATTTTAATACATGCTCTGCAACCACAACATCAGGCCACCTTCAGAAGTGGCATCCAGTCAATGTTTGGATGAGAACAGCTCATGTGGCCCACCATCACGCCCACCTCCTCAAAATCGTTCTGATTTCCACAATGACTGCAGGATGTTAAAACATGCAAATCACAAACTTCGCCTATGAGTCTTTTAGCTTTTAAACGGTCTCATGGTTGTGGACTCAAATCACTGGCATTGGTTCGTTCATCCTCGGAGGAACAATCAGATGAATGCAACATGTAATTGTCTCCTTCGTCGTCACTGTCCCTTAAGTCCCGTATCCCGTTACTTTTTCCCGAATCTGCCTTCTGATAATCCTTCTCCAGTCCGTCAATTTTGTCCTGATTTCCTTTACCTTTCTGTTTCTCTGACCCCTGAACGGCTTGTTCTTTAGCTTTTTTACTGCGCTTCCATTTCATACGCCTGTTCTGAAACCAGATTTTCACCTAAAATAAAGCAAAACAAAATGCAGCACATATAAATAGCTGAGCATTATTTTGCCATATTTAAACTGAAACTTGTTTTTAATTTACATTTTAAAATTATCAGTCAGTTAATGTGTTACAAATCTGTTAATTGTCTTTTTATTATACAGTCTACTTACAGATATCAAAATATGTAACTAGTTTTAAAATTAAACACTTATTTAAGCAAAATCTTAGAGGCCACGACGGCGGAAAGTGTCTGTTTACCTGTGTCTCTGTTAACATTAATGATGTGGCCACTTCAAAACGTTTGGGTCTCGATAGATATTTATTCAGCTTAAACTGATGCTCAAGTTCAAGGAGCTGCTGGCTTGTGAACGCCGTTCTTGGTCTTCTGCATTTTCCAAGTAAATTTGACTGCGCCTGGCCTGCAGCATTAAAACAAACAGAGAGATATATTTTAACAAAATTGTTAAATATTAATTTCTTTTAAACAAACAGATATATGTTATGCATCCCAGCAAAACTAAACAGTAAATTAAAAATACCCGTTAAAGCCAAAATAATAACAACATTGATATGTATTTGTTAGTTAAACAGACAGGTGTGGGCCGTCGTTTTGCCGTCACTTATTTTTTATCCATCAGTATTATTACAGATGTATTTTACTGTACTGCAACAGTCAAAAGTCTTTTTATACACCGTGTAATTTATAAGCTACAAAGCAGGAGGAACCCTTGCAAGAAATGCAAAAAGCTCGCATATTTAAAACCGAATCACACATATCCGCTATTTTCCATGGCATTGTCAGTACATGTGTGTCAGTACATCTGGTAACATTTCCACCCTATCTGATTTGTTTGAGAGAGGTTTAAGAAAATGTGCAGACGAGTAGCGGAACAGAGAGACAGTGTCTGCAGTGTACACAGTTGGCAGGCTGTGGTTTTCACACTCGTCCGCCACTTTCCCTCTGTCCATTATCTGTTTATTTCAGCTTCTCTTTGAAAGAGAGACGGTTCTGTCAGTGTGAAACAACTAGTTTACTGACCCTACAAACGCATGTTGTGCATGTTATTCATTTCTACAGACGTAAAGAAAAAGTAAAAACCTGCTTGCTCAATAATTCAAACGACAGTGGAAATGTAGTTTAAGTTTGGTCAATAAAAGAGTAAAGAATAAAAAGGCTATTATAAAAATATTAATTAAAAGAAAACAAGTGCCATAGTAAAGTATACAAATCTAATATTAAATATGATAAACGTCTTTTAATGATGTTAGAATTGTTTCAAGAGCAACTTACCACTAAAATCACCCATTTTTGGGAGCATCATTCCCGCAGTTGAGACCCTCAACCAGTGATCGAGCTGAAAGGAGCTGGCGGTGAGTTTAAGCGGGTCATTAGGGTGATGGTGGTGCGACCCGTGCGGATAGGAATAAGACAGGACCGGGTGCTGACCCAGCGCTGCGGCTGAGTAAGTGTACATTGGGTGACCATAGAGAGTCTGGGGAGGAATCCCCGTGCTGCTCTGATGGTGTAGTCCGACCGTGCCTGAATGTGCAGAGTTTAAGAAACCCGGTTTGGGAATTAAGCCGCAAGACGATATCCTGGGGGGCGATGGGGTCTCGGTCCGTAATGTATCTGAGTTTGTGTTCAACTCCGATGCCTGGACGCTTTCGGAAGATATGGAAGAGGTGGGCAGAGAGGTGACCAGCGCCAGCGGCGAGGTCTGCACTTTTGGTGGGTCCACAGCCAGAAGCGCGTCGATGCGAAAGTTTTTAGACTTCTCCATCTGGCCCACCTCGCAAACAGATTTACACGTTGTTTGAAACCTAGAAGGCTGTCACGAGTGTCGCCGTTCCTGTCTTTAAAGTTATGATCTTGGCCAAGGTGTGCAAGCCAGAAGACCACTTGTCAACTGCTGCCTGAGAGGGTGTGGATTGGTCGTTCACGTCATCCTTGTGATTATCCTATTGGACAGTGATTTCAGTGTGCTTAGTTGCAGGAATTCGATATTCCTCGAAAAATAAATTTGTATTGTTTAAATTGTTGAGAGCGTGTTATAAATGTAGCCCACACTTAAACAACTGAACTGAAAATGATTTTTACAGATACAAATCTATAACTGGTATTTATGTTTTAAAAGTAAAACTGCAATTTAAATAAGATGAGAAAATGAAGACCATCAAGAAAGATAAACGTTATTCAACTCCCTTCCTACACAATAAGACAACAAAGATAACATAACACAATATAACAAAGAACCCATTAAAAATGTTTAAATTGCAAAACGAGTATCAGACACAGATTTTTATTTCTTTCATATTTGAGTTCATTTTAAAAAATCACTAATATTATAGTGTTAATGTTACAGGGACGTATCTAGCAGTCTATAGGCTCATGAAAGGATAACAATATGGAAGGTCTCTGTCCCGTTTTGGGTTTTTTTTCTCTTATAAGCCTATTTAAGCTAATGGAGAAGGAGGTCAGAGAAAGAATTATTGACACTCTTTTGCCCTTAACCTGTTCACCAATATAGCGGATTAGTTTTCCTCAATTCATCAGCTAACCACTCTCTGGAGACTGATCGCAGGCGTTTATTTGCTCATGGGAAATCAACAAGTCGCGGGTCTGTTTAGCCTAAAGGATACAACTGACCGCCACAATATGGTAAATAATTTTGCAATAATAGCTAGTAATAGAGTAGGACCATTCTGCCTCACGTGCAATTATTAACAACTGCAGGTAACGCATTGCAGTATATGTTAAACATAATACATTTACAATTATAAAACAATTACAAAAGTAGTCAAATAGTAAATAAGTGCGTTTTTAAACACCTTCACATAATAATAATAAATACGCATGTACTTAACGTTTATGTAAATAAACGTATAAATAAACCAAATAAACCTAAATAAACCAAACGTATTCGAGTGATGGCATATGGGAAAAAAGGTTTTACATAATGAAAAAACTCTTTTAGGTTTAGCATGTTTTGACCAATGTTGAGGAATTGAAAAAAATCCCCTGTTGTCTTAGTTTTAAAACATTCCCTTAAAACTTCAAATGCGCTGCACATTAGATGGCCGCTTTGTTCGATTCCCAGTTTTAATTTCATTAAAGGATCGCATGAATATTTCTGTTGAAGCAGAAATGAATTATGAAGCCGTGGACCTGCACCGATCAGCGAGATTTATGGCTCTTTCTCATCACATCAGGAGAGAGTAAAATTATTATTGCACCCTAAGATTGCAGGTGCTGAAACCAGAGACTCGTCTCAAAGCTGTTCATTCACTCGGTAATTACTTTCACAATTACGTGGAATACATATCACAATGACAAATCGAAATAGTTTATATATTAATTACCTCTGGTAAGTGTGTTCATTATGAAAAACCAATTTAACTGGACCTGTATTGTCTCTTTTGTTGCAATGAATACATTTGAATACTTTTCAGTGCTATGTGTTTATTTACTAAGGTTTACACATTCAAATAATTTATTTAAAATGCTTTCCATATGATGTATCACATCCCTTTTTGCTGTCGATTAAAGATATCTTTATCATCTATTTGCTTTGATAAGCCCAGCACCTCCTACCTCTTAAGTAAATCACAGGACCAAACTTGTGGACGAGCCTGAAAGCCAGGTGTCTACAGTACACTAATGTGATGAAGGTATATACACAATTCAGATAGTGGTGTAATTTAAAATGTGCTTTAAACGAGATGACCCACAAGTCCCCTCTCTCCTTGACACGAGCCAGTGATTGACGACGTCACCAGATGTCAGGCTAATTTAAATGAATTTATTTCATACCTGTCATAAGCACAGCAAAGCCCTCGCTGTTTATTTAAAGGAGTGCCCTATAAAAGGACTAAGTCACAAATATTTTAAAAGCAGAGTCCCTTGACATTTAATCAACATTTACAAACTGGTATGCGTGGGGTGACATTTATAAAAGCAACTGGCTTTTTTTGCAACAGCAATGCAAGCATGTTGCAAATAAAAAATGTATATCTTTTCGAACTTGGTTTGCACCAGCATATTTAACTTAATTTAAAAATATATAAAATGTCAGAAAGAAAAAACACAATGTCCTAACTATATTTTACAATTATGCACTGTCTTATACATATTACAATATATTTGTTGCATGCTTAAAGCCCTGCAATATTTTTGCAAAATTTAAAATCTAATAAAATGTTTTACATTATAAAATAAGAACTTTAGTCCTCTAAATTTGGGATGCAGTCAGTTCTTGGGTTTTTTACTTTGAAGACTGTGAAACAGAAATTGTTGCATTGTATTCTTATTCAGAAAAACACATTTGCCAACCACAGATAAATCAGAGGGTATCACAAACAAAAGGGTCAATTGACCTAGCAGTACAATCATGTTATGGTTAATGTTAAGCACTTTATGTTAATACTGTGCTAAAACTGAAGGTGCATTCGATGCATGTTTAAATGTATTAACCAATAGCATTGTATGAGCCAAACAGCTTTTAGTTAATGAAAACATTTGCCCTTCTCTCACAAATGTTTCTTAAGCTCAGCTTTTATATGTCAGAAATCCAAATTAGACTTTTTGGGATTTGTAGTACTATTATTTTTTCGTATTATATTTCTCATGTTGATATTTAAAACAGTACAATGCAGCACATTAAGCTCACATATTTTATTTAAGATTTTTGAATTGTTTTGTGGAACTTAGATACAAAAAAATTTGCACTTATGAATTCTGTTAGCAAGATTTGCTCTGTGAAATCATTTATTGGACATGTATGATCATGTGTTTGTGTAAATGAATGATTTCCAGAAGTAAACTAAAACTTAAGTACACTGATGTCACATTTGTTATATTTAAAACAAAAATATAGACCATGTGATTCTCAATTTACTTACAGCTTATATATACCACATATATACCAAAAATGAATTAATTGAAAGTGACATGTTTTTGTCAGTTATGGTTACCTATAACCAAAATGTGACCTCTGCATTTAACCCATCACTAGTGAGGAGTGAACACACACTGCAAGTTGTGAACACACACACACACCCGGAGCAGTGGGCAGCTGTCACTGCAGCGCCCGGGGAGCAATCGGGGGTTAGGTGCTTTGCTCAAGGGCACTTCAGTTGCTACCTGCTGGTGCTAGAATCGAACTAGCAACCTACTGATTACATGCCTGACTCACTTACCAGTAGGCCACAACTGCCCCACCAATTATACACAAATTTAAAAGTTATTGGTGACATATACACAATCAGAACTTTTACTTAGGAAAACAATTCCTGAGAGAGTTCAATTTAGTAATTAAGCACCCTCAACAAAGATTTATGAAGACACATAACTCATAGAGGTGACATAAACGTGTGACCCTTTTTTGACATCTTTCAAAATGAAAGACCTTTTGAGATGATGAGACCCCCATTTTGTGTTCTGAAGCAGCTCCAGGAGACTTGCTGTAGTGGCTCGTTTTCCCCCTTTCAGGAAGAATATGATCAATCAATAACTCATAAATCCTTCTATAACATATATGAGAAACTGAGTGGTTTCCAGTCTTTCCATTACTGTCTAGATGCCAAGCAATATGCGGGAGATTACAATACTTAGAAAGATGGGATGAATTTTATATAGATGGGATGGGATGAAATTTATATGGTTGCTTTTTGCTTTCATGTATGGTTAACAGTACATTGTAAAGTAAATGCATGTAGTAAAGATTTGCCTTTTATCCAAAAAATAATTTAAACCCTTCTGCATAATGCAAGTTCAAGTATTTAAGTTACGTTATAAATTAAATTAGTTGTGATGTGACTTCCAAATTATTTAAAACACTTACAATCAATAAATAATAGATTTTGCAATAATAATACATAACCCTGTTAAGACGTTGTATGTATCAAATCCTTGCACTGCAACTGGTTTCCTTTAAATGCTGGGTTTCATCCAGGAAGTAGTTGTGAAGCAGTGACGTTTCACAAGTTATTGACCCTATTTTTAACGAATCGCTTGGCAGGAACTGTTGTGCTATCCAATCAGATTTCACCGTGTTACTGCGTGGGCGGGCTGTTCTGTGTTGTGTTTGTCTCGTAGATCAAGAGCAACGATTTCGGTTTTGTTTTCTTTGATATCCAGTTGCTGAACTCTGTTGTTTGGCTGGTAATTCAATAAAACCAGGTAAACATTTTTGCATTTTATGAATTGCTGCGACTTATTGCAGAAAAAAGGTTAAATCTCAATTAAATCACTAGGTGGCATATGATACGACATATGATTGAAGTTTGTGTTCAGCTGAACTAACCTGCCAGAACAGAGCGCTGAATGAATGATGGTTTTAAACGGCTGGCTTAGTTCTGGCTAAGTGATGACAGGCCCCAAGTAACATACGTGTATACGTGAAAATTAGTGGTATATTTGCAATTGTTGAAGCTAAAGACAGTTGACCTGCTGCTGAGTCATTAGCTAGCTAATCAAAGAACCTTTAGCCAAGAGGCTAACAGAGAAGTTCAGTGGATGTGACTAAAGCGAAGCAAATACACGCTGTGTTTTCTACAATGCAGTTGGTCTTTCAAACCTCCTGGTCTAAAGCACACGTTCATAAATTGCGACGAGCTTGTGGTATTGCTTCTTTTGCGTGTTAGCAAGCTAACTAGCCTGGTTTGGGGCATAACAAGTGCAGAAACAAATGTTGTAGAATATATTCGGCTGACTAACAGGCCCCTTTGCAACACTGAGGTATGTTGCTTAGGCAAATTTTGCATATACTAAATCGTGAACTTACAATCTCTATAACAAGATTTCTACGTCATGATCAAACTGTTCAATTTTCAGAGGTGCAATAATATTTGATTTTGTGGTAATCTTCATTCACTCTCATTAAAATCTGCTGCACCTACGGGTGAACATTTAACTGCTTAAAATGCTTAAACTGCTTTTAACTGCTTAAAATATTATTTTCTTTCTCTTGCAGTCACACAAAGCATTTTAAATTCTGCACAGAGTAATTGCATTGACTGTTGTCGATGTCGATGGGAAAAGCGTAACCATGTTCAGTTTTGAAGGAGATTTCAGGAGAACACCCAAGGTGTCCCTTGGGGGTGCGAGCAGAAAAGTAAGTTTGAGCTAGGCCCAAAATTATAAAAAATAAGTGACTTAAAATGTGTCTTGTCCTAACCACTGCAACAATGACATTTCCAAGTTTGTGTAGCATGATTTTAACTGAGTTTTATGGTATTTTTTCCACAGTTTTTAAACCAATGAAAATGATTTCCCTGAAGGGACTTAATAATTTAGCAAATTGTTGTACTGCCATGTTGATTCCTAGTTTGTTTTGTCTGTTATGTCTAACGTATACTTTTTGTACAGGAGGAAAAGGCATCGCTTCTTCACCGAACACAAGAAGAAAGAAGAAAAAGGGAGGTGAGAATTGGCGACATTTTAAATCTGTTCATAACTGTTGTGAAAATATGAGTTGTAAGATACACACATACAGTTATTTCACAAGCATCACAAGCATTTCACTGCATATCATACTGTGTACGATTACGTATGTGACAAATAAAATTTGAATTTGATTTGAATTTAAAGAATTAAGTCTTAAACTTTTATTAAGTATTACACTTATAATTAGATATGAAAAATATCTTTATAGTATTAAACAGCAGAAAGTGGGCAGAAAAATCAGAATATTTGCAAGCCTTTTAATGTCATGTAAAGTTGAGTGATTAATGTTACAGTCTTTTCCAGCTGTTGTTTATTATACCCACAGATTAAGTATTATATTTAAAAGCAACTGTCAGTACACTCTCCAATCAGCAGTGACTTATTTTACTTGCACTTAATATATGAAGCCAAATTACCCATATTGAACTCTGCCTGAATGTTAAGCTTAAAGCACAAAGTAATAACGTGTATAATCATGATATGGTAGTAATATATGGTTGCATTTGTCACAGGATGAAAGGAAAAGACTAAAAAATGCGATCATCATTCAGTCCTACATAAGGGGATACCAAGACAGGAAACAGCAAGTATGTGAACAGTGTTTTTACAACCTTGTTTGTATTCTGGTAGTCAGCCATGATAGACAAACTGTGAAATGTCTTCATTTTCAAGTCTTAATGGTGTATTTGTTTGTAGTATGCCATTCAAAGGGGCAACTTCGACCACTGTGTGTGTCAGTGCCAGTCAGGTTCCGGTCCTCAGCTTGCAGACAGCGGGACTCTCAGCCAACTAGTTCGCCAGCTTCTCTTTTTTTACAGACTGAGTGAAGACACACACAGAATGGTAAGGAGCAACCACAAATCTGTTATTCTTTTCCTGTTGAGATAACTGGACTATTTGTAATCACAAAGGCACACATCTAAGGCTCATATTATCAGGAATCGGTTGCCCTTGATCGTTTGAGATCTTCAATCTTTTAATATAAAGAAAGTGTTCCTTAATACGGAGTAATAAAGTTTTATTGGCTTTTGGATCTTATTAATTTAAAAAGGAGTCAGAATAGTGTTAAAGTATTTTTGTTGGAATAATAGTCGTTATTGACTGGATTTGTGTACATTTAAAGGTGGTAATAAATAAATAAATAAATGAAATTGCGTGAATGTCTCTTATAGATTTGGATGTGTCAGGGTTTGATAAAGCACCATACACAATTCGTCAAGCAGCTGGTGGGCCCAGAAAGACAGAGTTGTCTGTTTCAAATCAAAAGGATACTGGGACACTGTTGCAGGTACAAAACTAGATGTTCCTCAAATACTGCTTTGTGTTACAGCATCCCTAAAGTGAACCTGTCTATCACAATAGCACGCAAACTTTTAACCTGCTTGAAGTAATGTGTTGTCTTTTAGTACAGTAGCATACACTGGTTTCTAAGCATTTTCTCTGTCTGTTCTAGGCTGCTACAAGTATGTAAAGATGACAGTCTGAATGTGGCAGTCCCCATGCGGATGCTAGAGGTCTTCTCCTCTGAAAGAACATACCTGCCTTTCCTTCAAGACACAAACTGTGTCTCTGCACTTATTGAGCAAATTTTGCACTATATGATAAAGAAAGGTACAAATATATGACAGATGTTAATTTAGTCACATTCCTATAGATACAGTACTTGTGGATCTCTTTATAATTAAGAAAAATCTTCCCTTCTTGGTTTTCTCTTGTAGGATACTACCGATCCATGTATGTGTTAGTGAATCACAAGTTGCCATCAAGTCTGGAGTACAGTGACGCCCCCTCCATTCCACTGGCACACACACTACTAGAACATACACTCAAGCCTCTGCACTTTACATACGCCTCCTGCCCTCCAGATGCCAGGTACACACATGGGTACACACTCGCATGGGTACACACTCGCATGGGTACACACTCGCATGGGTACACGCTCGCATGGGTACACACTCAGTAATTACCTCACCGCTGTGTTTACACTGAGTTGTAAAATCCAGGCAGAGCCATTGACTCAACCTGCAATGTTTACTCACCATTTACCATCCATTCTAACACTCTGAGTGAGGAACACTGCTGTTTTCTTTTCTTTTCTCTCTGAAGAACGACAAGAGCGCGAGAGAAGATGCTTGTGCATACAGTCCTATTTTCAGTCTCTGGCTTAAAGTCCCCTACAGTCTCACAGACACACATACCAATCTAAACCAGATGTTGTTTCCATCCTGTGCACGTGTATCCCCTGAAACTTAGATTGAAATGAATCTTATTTTGTTATTATTGTAAAATGTTCTTGTGTATTTTTTTTTTATTGGCACTGTTTCATTCCAGATCTAAGAACTAGGAAAACGCTGAGATAGCAATTAAGCTTTGACAGCTTATGATTTATGTAATTATGTAATTTCATGTAATTGTAATATTAAAATACACAGGGTATGTAACAGTTACACAATTGCTTGGCTTTTCTTAATAGTTTTAAGTAATTTATTAAGGACAGGAGGTCTGTATCAGTGTTGAGGTATATATACAGTGTCATATAGAAAGTTAATTTACATTGTTGTACAGTTATTAGAGTATTGAAGTCAGATTGACCCTTTTTCATTGCTCTCAACTTCTTCTCTTCTAAATTAACAGGCAATTTGTGTTTTCGGCCTTCACTGAGGAATTCATCTCCGCACCTTTCACTGAACAGATCTATCATTTCTTCGTGCCAGCTCTGGCAGACTCGAGACTTGCCTTCCCATTCCAGGACTTCCTCTGGTCACTCCAGGCCACCGTAGCCTCCTCTGCCCAGGCACGAGCTCAGGCTCCCTGGCTCTTTTACTTTGTACTATCAGTTGGAGAAACAGGATTGGGTAAGTGGAGTATGTGCAAATTAATTAGAACTACACAGTTTGAGTGGATCAATATTTATGTCATGTTCAGGACCAAGTTACCTTCCTAGATTTTCTTAAGTGTTTTTACATAATCAGTGGTTTTAATGTTTGTAAGCATGTTTTGTGTTTGTGTAGGTTCACTCTCAGAGGAAGGGTTGCTGTTATACCTGAATGCTCTGCAGACTTTGTTGCCATTGTTGCCAGTGACTGAATGCAACAGTAGAGCTGACATTAACAGTGACTCAGAAGATGAGGAAGAAATGAACATACAGCCTCCTGCTGCACAGGTATACTCTCTCTCTCTCTCTCTCATTCTCTCTCTCATTCTCTCTCTCTCTTTCTTTCATATCCACATCTGCACAAAAATATTCAGCGACAACATAATACACAATCATGAACTATAATGAATCAATATAATTCTGTTTTGCCCCCAAAGGACGGTAATTTGGTATCTGTGCATCACATAACAGAGGAGTGTGTGCAGAAGTTGGACACCAAGCAGCAGACTAACGCTCTCCTAACGTTAGTGTGGAGAGATTCTGCAAGTGAAGATATCTTCACCATGATGGCCTCCATCTGTCACACACTGATGGTGCAACACCGTATGATGGTGCCCAGAGTCAGGTCAGATCACACACACACAGTAACACACAGGCCGTCCTGAAAATGAATTACCTACTAATTAATGAATTAATGATTAATTAATGCTGTGAATCATTAATTAGAATAATTTATAGAGTTAGATAATAGAGAATAAGCTTTACCTACTGCTGGTTGTGCCATTGGACCTGGTGTTGTAATGTTAACATTAAACCTTAGATTAATTACATTCTGTATTAATATGGGAAGTCGCGTTGTTGCTTGACAACAATAAACAGTTTACCTTCTGTGAACATCCGATGCGGAAAACAAATGGCCCCTGTTAACATTAACTAAGCTGTTTTAATTGAAGCCCCCATCTTTGACAGTTTGTGATTTGCACTAGATATCTGTTTGGTGTCAAGTTTTTATTATCATCGCTAAAACCATAGTATAAATGATCTACCAGAATCTCCAGCGGTCAAAACATGGCACAGTTGTATCCTCCAGCTATAATTCCCTGAGGAGGGAAAAAAGGGCCCTGGATCACAGTACATTTCTGAAACATTTCCGATATGATTTACATTTATTTTGCATATATATTTCTCTGTAACCTTGCACGTCTGACAGCTGTGTATCTTTACATATTTAATAAATGTTCTGCTCTCCCTCCTACACAAGTATTTTTCAGCAGAGAAGGCTTTTATTATAAATTCTGCCTTTGCTGCTTTATCATTATTGGATATTTGCACAAAATAATTAGCTGGCCTGGGAAGATTAATTTCTGCAGGAGTGGTTGGGATGGTTTTACAAGAGGCATAAATTCTGTAATTGTTTTTGTCATATAAGGGCTTCCTGACAGTTATATACCATATAGCTGAAAAAATGTCTATATAAAGGTGCTTAAATAGGTACTATTCTTACCTTGACCCTAACCCTAATCTTATTTTCTTAAATTACTTCAATTATGCTTTATTTCTTCTTTCACTCCCCTACACAAAACAATCATACAGTGACCACCAGAGCGATTTCTCACACCCTGGTGTGATGGCTGTTACGCTTAATGATTTGGGTGACCTAAGCACAGTATCTCATTTGTGATGGCAACACTGCTTCCACTGTCAGGCAATTGTAACTGGGCTACATTGTCGCCCTGCCTGTCATTAACTTAAATGGTGCCCCCACAAAAATCACTGTTCTGTTTATGACCCTGAAGCAGACTGCTAGTTTACTAATGGAAGGTGTCTCACCTAAATAAAGTCTAATGGCTCATTTAATCTTTCCTGTAGTCACGTACAAAGACGAGCTGAGAGGTGGGCTAGAAATTCCAGCTCACTGGGTTGTTTTTATTTTTTCTGTTTTATGAGTCCTGGTGGAAATTTGGGAAGTTTAAGGTTTATGGGCAGGAGATGTGGTTATTTGAACATGTAGGAAATGTTGTCCTTGAGGGACCTTTTACTAAAAGTGTTTGTAAATCATGTTTAGAAAGGGCATATTATTAAGCTATATGGTGTTTAGTCTCCTGACATTTTTGTTTAATGATTTTTACATTTTTTTGTTTCAGGCTTTTGTACAGTTTGGCCTTTAATGCTCGTTTTCTGAGACACCTCTGGCACTTAATCACATCCATGAAAACTAAAATGATCACGGGGTAAGTTTTCTGTTCTTATTGTTGAAATTAAATCTGGCTGTGAGTGACTGAATTAATATTGTATGCAAGAAAAATGTTCTAAGCATTCATCGTTGTTCTCCTCTCTGTATTCTCCCTCTCTGTGGTGTAGGTCTATGGTTCCACTGTTGCAGGTGATGTCTCGAGGTTCACCAATGTCTCCGGAGGATTCCAACAGGATCATCCCTCTCTTCTATCTCTTCAGTTCACTCTTCAGTCATTCACTCATCTCTGTGCATGATAGCGAGTTCTTTGGCAGCTCGGTGGATGGTAATAACATCTATACACATTCTCTGCCTAAATATGGGAATTACTGTATAGAGCTTTGAAAAGTTCTCTGATGTACTGATGTTATCTTTATTAATACAAGCTTTATACGTACTGAAATGTCGTCTTGAACCTGTGAAACTAAACATTTTTGTGTATAACCCCTCTGAGAATCGTCTGTTATCAATGAAATGTTTTTCATCATTTGTTCGGGCAGGTCAGAGCCAGCCGTCCATGATGCCCTTCTCTTTGGCAGAGTTGGTAACTCTGTCTCGGTGTTTGCGGGATGCGTGTCTGGGCATCATTAAGCTGGCGTATCCTGAGACTAAGACGGAGCACAAAGAGGAATATGTAGCAGCGTTCCGCAGCGTTGGGGTGAAAACCAACAGCCAGGTGCAGCAGCGCATTCAAGCTCAACAGAAGCGATGGGTTCAGCTCTTTAAGGTGATCATTTCAGACTGACTGAAAGTTAGAATTCACTTGTAGATTAAAGCGATTGAACGTCACCAGTATGAAGTAAATGTTTAATTCATCGGTGCTGATGTCTTTAGTGGACGATGGGCATTAGTTTTAGGGACGTGGTGTTAGCAGTACTAATGACGTCTTTGATGGTCTAATTAGATAAGTTGACAATTAATGAGGCGAATAGTCGGAGCGTCTGTTAGGGCCATCAGTGCCGAGCAGGAAGACCACTCACTCGGGAAATTAATCGGTTGTTTGCCAAGAGCAAGTGAGCTGAATAACGGAAACAGGATATTAGTCAGCTATCTTTACTGTCTCTCCTTTCAATGTCCTCTTCCTCACTTCACTTTCAACCTAGTGTTCTTTTCCATCCTCAACTTTATCTCCACCTTTGGATTACAAACCAGCTAATATTCTCTTTTAGCCTGTCAGGTTTAGGGGACAGTTATTTATTGACCTTCTCTTGTCCTTAATTCGTAGTAAAGCATTTTTAGGCAGATCGGCAGAGCTTGGCGATACTTTCAGTTAAAGGTTAAAAATGATTTATGAAGCATTTATTGGTATGCGTTTTTGTGTTTCTAAAGAGACTTAAAATTTTTCTTCAACACATTTTAATTCTTTTTTTCAAACAAATTTTAATGCCCCTTAAACAATTACCACAGATATTAAATTTTCGTATTTAATATTTCTCATTCAACATTTTCATTCCAAGTACTAACATTTTTTTTCAGGTAGCATTTTTTTAAGAGCAAATAATGTAATTAAAACCGTAGATGCGGTCTGTTACTATTGCTATTCTATCCCTATTCAAATCCACTGTTTATTACATGTAATTGCTAAGGAAAACTTTATCTTATGCAAACCACTTATTATGAGTCAGTACAGCATAGGCGCTGAAGAAAAACCACAAAAGATGACGGCAAATGCCTCCTGTCAGCTAAAACAACCCATTAAAGAAGTAAGAGCCAGAGAAACGCATTTCCCAAATTAAATGTGCAATTTACAGTCAGCTTTAACGCTGCTGACCCCTAACACACTAATGTTTGCCTCCAGCCACGGGCCGTCCCTCCGGATGTTTTATCACTCCTATTGTCGAGCTATCTATTTAATTGAAAGAAGTTAATTGAATGAAAATGATCAACTAAGCTTGTATTAATATTGCTAATGGAACTTTCTTCTTGGCTCTGTTTGGGGAAGGATGTCACCGCAGGAGTTTTGGAAGGACCCATTAAGGCCTGCCCTTAACCCAATGGGCTAATTATCCAATGCTTATTCATTTCATTTAGACAGGACGAGCCTTCAGACCCTCTGCCCCACAAAGCTACCCAGAACAGAGTTTTGCAGTTGCCATTATTCTTATTCTTATTAAATTCACAGGCATTCACTAGAAATGGCCAGCTAGAGGTTCGATTGACACTCATTCAGATGAAGCAGATTAAACACTGTAAAGATTTATTTATATGAAAAATAGCATATTTAATGTTATAGTATGGAAACTGAAGGTTCTTTATAATCAACATTTTTCTTTGGATGTGTTTTAAAAAGGTGATTACCAACCTTGTGAAAATGTTGAAAGCCAGAGATATTCGAAGACCATTCTGTCCTTCAGGTCATTGGCTGTCTGATGAGGTCAACATCAGGGCAGACAAGGTAATAATAATTTAAGAATTAAAAACTTGATATTTAATATCAAAATAAGTAAAAAAATAAATATTTTTGTGTGTTGTAGGTGACTCAGCTCTATGTACCTTCTGCAAGACATGTGTGGAGAACCAGGAGAATGGGGCGTATTGGACCACTTCAGTCCACATTAGACGGTAAGACCTTGTATAAAGAACAAACACTTTTTGCTTTTTTATTTTTTGCTTTTATTTATGCATCTTCACAAAGTGGGAATTCCAAATATATATTATCTAGAAACCTCTATTTTAAAATGGAATAAAACAACAAGAGAATAAAAATAAATAACGTAGCTTAGATTTTAGGCCATTTCATTCCAGAACACAACAGAACGTTTCGGAGGGTGTTAAAACTAACTACTACTTGTGCTTCTGATCTTTTCCATGCCACTGATGCATATGTGCTTAAAAATTCAATTAACCAAAGGCAAGACACATCTGGCCTCCTGTTTGTCCAGACCTTTTTCATTTCCCTAAATGGACTTGCACGGTAGTGACGAATGGCTTCTGTATTGACCATGCTGTGCCATATTTCTCCACCAAGAGGACTGACTAATTGAGTGGAATCATTCCACCACGCTAGCAACGTAGTAGATGAATGACGCTTCTCAACTGCTGTTACGGCAGTTTTTTCCTGTGGTCAAAACATTTGTAGGACGGAGTTTTAATACAAAACAAACGTCCCTGTAATGGAGGGAGAGGACATGTGGATGGGCAAATTGCTGCTGAGTTAATTAAAAGTGTGTGGCGGGGAAGACAGAGACAGGATTGAGTGATCTTTAATGGGATGGTCTGTTAATACAACATTCAGCAGGGCTGAAGTACACCTCACTCAAGGTTGCGCATACGTGTAGATGCAGATAGCAATTGCTGTTCTGTTGTATAGGGTGTGCTAATGTAATAACATGTTAAGATAGGGAGGATTTTTTGCTGTTTGACTGGTAGTATGTTCGTCTGGATGATGAATAGAGAATGTCAGAGATTGACTGTTTGCGGGATGGATGAAGATGAAGGCTTTATTAGCCAGATGAATTCTGTGTTACAGAGTGAATTGCTTGTCAGTGCTGTATTCATAGTTGTATTTGTCCATATGCTAGATAAGTGGATTAATAAATTAACAGGTAGGTTCCTAAAGGAAAAACACATAACTAGTGGTTGTTGTACTTGTAACTAGTGGTTGTTGTACTGAACTTGTCATCTGCAGCCATGGCTCCAGTTTATTGTTTTAGATTTTATGTTTTGAAATAAGGTGTTGGTACAGAGGTAGCTTGAAGAATAAAGGCTTACAGGCATTTGTTGCATTTGTTTTTTTTTCCTACAGTTGGACTGGAGCCTCCACCACTGTCAGTATCAGAGGAAAGACACTTGGCTATCCTCACTGAACTACCATTTGTTGTGCCCTTTGAGGAGAGAGTGAAGGTAAGACAGCTGTCGCCAATGTTATAGTGTTTGTTTCATGTTCTGCTGACTTTGGACTGATCGGCTGATCACTGAATGTTGAGATTGCTATACAGAAAGCATACACATGTTTGTGTGCTTTAGAAACAAGTAAAAATCTAAATTCTGTATGCAAACACTGACACGATTGTGTTAACCAGCTATACTTTAATATACTGGACTTGTTTTACTCTGTCAATAGATTTTCCAGAAGTTGATCTATGCTGATAAGCGGGAGGTGCAAGGCGAGGGCCCTTTTTTGGATGGCATTAATATTACCATTCGACGGAACTACATTTATGAAGATGCATATGATAAATTATCTCCTGAGAATGGTAATGAAATATCCTAGTTTTGATTTCACATCTATTTGATTAAAGGCCATTTATTTGACTAGCATTTCATGTCATTGTTGGATAAAGTGAAAGTAAAAGTAGAAAGTATTCTTTGTAGTATTAAAATTTGATTGTCTAGATTTTCTACGCAAGTCTATATGTTTCCTCATAATTCAAATAAATGGCTTGTTGTCAGTGCTCCACAGTTTATTACTTATGCTGTTTTACATAAAGGCCTGTAGTAGTCTTAAAATAATACTGCATGTTTCATATTCTCATTTCTCTTTCTCTCTCTTTCTCTCTCTCGCTCTCTCTTTTTCTCCGTCTCTCTCTCTCTTTCTTTCCTCTCTCTCTCTCTCTCTCTCTCTCTCTCTGTTGACCTCTATTTCAGAGCCTGATCTAAAGAAAAGAATCAGGGTTCATCTGCTCAATGCTCATGGGTTGGATGAGGCTGGGATTGACGGTGGTGGAATATTCAGAGAATTCCTGAGTGAGCTGTTGAAATCAGGTTTTAACCCCAACCAAGGCTTCTTCAGGACAACTAATGAAGGGCTTCTCTACCCGAGCCCCACTGCAGAGATGCTTGTGGGAGAGTCCTTCACCCGTCACTACTACTTTCTTGGCAGGATACTGGGAAAGGTGAGCCACACTCCACCACCTGATGTATTGCATAACCGCCCCTTGGTTGCTATGGCGACAAAATGAACCACTTGCTAAACCTTCTCACTATGTATGGCTTATTTTATAGATAACTAAGATAGTTAAGATGGCTTATTTTTAAGATAACTATTTGACAACTCTTGTGTGGGCTCCTTATTGGCTCTTTCTGATGTCCCTAAAGGTCTTCACCAGTCTTTCACTCACATATACTCTCAAACATAAATGGGGTCATCTGGATCAATGCTAAAGTTCAAAGGTCAGGTTCAATCAGTGATCTCGGGCTAAGTGGCTTCATTGTTATAAATCCTATGCATTTTATTTATGAGGTCACTGGAGTTTAAAGTCAAGTTTATTTGTGGCCTTTTGATCCAAATAATTTTCCCTTGTCGAGTGTTACGCAAGATCATTTTGTAAATGACATCAGAGAAACCTACATCAAAATATTAAAACCATGGTTGCATGTAAATCAAACAGTTTGCTCACAATTACATTACTTTGTTGAATTATGTTTAGCCTTAAAGTAGTTTAAAAACTATAATTTAGTTGAATGTTAACACTTTAATGTTCCAAGCTTTGTATTGTAAGAAATCTGTAATGATGATGAGTTTAATGCACAGACACAGCAATGCTGTGGTATTTAACTTATCACCTTATTAAGATTTATTAAGAAATATCAATTTTTTTTAGCTATAAAATATGTTCTAAAGGCTCTAAATTATACCCAGTGTTTTCCTATTATTGTTACCCGCTTGTGTACGCCCCACAATATTGTTTTGGCCATCTCTTGTGTGTCCGCTAGCTGATATTTATTAGCTGCTAATGTTTTTAAAGTTTCATTAATGCACAGGCTCAGGATTGTTTATCGCAGGCACATTGACTGGGGGGAAGGGTAGATGAATTACCTCATGCCAAGAAGCTCGCCGCTCAATTAGGCTACTCCATTAGTCCACGATTCTCCATCTCTGTTTGTGTAGTCACCGCATTTGGCCACGGACGCTAAATCAGCTAGCACCATAAATAACTGCCGCAGTGCCGCCGGTAATAGAGTTTTGATCTGTTTTACAGTTACGGGCATCAACACCACTTGCGAAGAGGCATTTCAGGCCACTTATTACAGCTATAATGAACACACACATACACACACCTTGTACGAAGGAATAGACATAACTGAAGTTGTACCATGAGAAATGGCTTAGGCCCACCCCTCCACTTTCCTGATCTCATTCTATTCAATTGCCCTCACTTCTTAGTAATGGGGAGAACAATTAAGGTGACAGGATTCATTTGAATTTGACTTTCAATTAACCCTCCTTCTCTCTCCATAAATATGTGTGAGAGTGGAAGACTGAGTGAGATATTGATATTTGTTTAGTGCTGTTATAAAGGTGACCTGCATAGATTACAATTGCATCACTGTTAATGCGTGGCATAGTTATAAACAGACACGCACAAACAAAGAAAAACTTTTCACCCCTAGGCGTTATTCAGACTGTTAGTAATTCACCATTCGTATGCATTGCCTTGCTCAAGTGTACCCAATGACTTTGTAAGCACTTCTGCTTTCTCTGTTATTGTTCAGTAGTAGTTACTATTACTGTTTGTGTCTACTGTATGTGTTCAGATTCAGTGGCACTGACAGATCTCCATTTAGCAAGCCAATAAATGCATTTCTGCAACACTAAAATGCAATGTTGAAAGTTCTACCCTCATGACCCTCATTTATGGTTTCATATATTTTGTAAGGTTTTGGGCTGATTTTACTTGGTTTTTACTACCTAAACATAATATGGTGATCTTGGTTTTACTTGCATAAGTACTAACTGCGTTATCCCATTGCTACACCCCTGCTTTCTGTTGCTAGTAAATAAATGAAAAAGAAATATTGATTTGCGTTTTAATTATGTGAGAAGACAGAGACTAAGAGGCTCGTTGCCAGGAACGACTGTCAGCATTTCAAATGATAAGAATCAAGTATTTCAGAAAGTATAGATAGTGTGTAGAGAATGTCAGGGCTGGTGCATTATGGGTCACGATGTGGAAAAATTATTAGTAATTATAAACAAGTGATTACCTTTCAAAACAATATAAGCTATGTTTCTATGAGTCTAATACAGACAGTCACAGATACAGATAGACTTAAGATCACATGCTCAAAAGTAACTGCACAGATCTGCAGTTCAACAAGCAGCGTTTAACTGTTTTCAAAGGGCAACAGAGAAGGTCAGAACTTTTGATTGATGGCAAGTGTATAAAATTTTTTATTGATTCTTAATGCTGTAAATTTACAAATTTATTTGGCAGATACAGAAGGCAGCTGTTAAGTTGTTGCCGTTTACTCTCCTGATAGTGCCACAATTTGCATTAATTGCGTTGCCACTGCACTCACTTATATTAAAAGGCCTGGCCATTCATTAATCCTTTTTATCCCAAGTCATTTTGGCACAATTTCTGGCAATAAACACCCATAAATAACTCGAATGCTTGAAAAATAGTCTGCGTGCCTCCATATCCTTATTGCGGCTTCTCTCCAGGAGTAACGTTATTGATAGGTTTCAAGAGGCCACAGCACATATGTTCCCACGTCGGGGCTCGTGGGAAGAATGATGCTAAGTGGATTATTTGGCATAAAAAATGCCCCATGTTTGAAGTTGCACGATTAACCTGTGTTTTGAAAATGCTCTGATTTATAGCTCGTGTGTGTTTTAGATGCATGCATTATGGAGATCTGGGAAATTTATAATCCATTTCGCTTATGTGGTTTGGGAATTTTAGTGCAATCATTTATTCACAGACTGTATATTTTAATGCCCTCAGATATGGTCTTTTTAGGACTGTTGCAGTACTTTATGACTCACCAGTCTTGTGCTTCTTAATGGAACAACAGGTTAATGATACAATTAAGGTTCTTGAAGTTTGAACTGAAATATAGTGACAGTATTTATAAATAAAGTGGCAGTATTTGAGACAAATTATTGTCACAGTGGTGTTGTCACAATGATTTCATCAACTCATGTTGGCTGACTGCACATTTTACAGCCTTTAATAGTATGGGGATTATCCTTTGTTAAATCTCTCTTTCTTTCCTTCTGTCCCTCAGGCGCTGTATGAAAACATGTTAGTGGAAATGCCATTTGCCAGTTTCTTCCTGTCGAAGCTCTTAGGCACAAGTGCTGATGTGGACATCCACCATCTGGCCTCTTTGGACCCAGAGATGTACCGCAACCTGCTTTTCCTCAAGAGCTATGAAGGTGATGTGGAAGACCTCGGCCTTAACTTCACTATAGTCAACAACGATCTTGGGGAGGCCCAGGTGAGACCACACCAACCCTTCTGTTTCTCCTCTGTGCTCCTTTGCCTGTCTTTTGTAATTGTTAATAATTGATCAAGTTGGTGTTAGTCTTTGCAGATGGAGATAAAGCACATCTCTGCCGGTCAGCTTCTCTGTTGACCAGCTCAAACACACAGACTTGTTGGAAGGAAGCCATTTAACATAGTATTAGAGCTAAACATCCAACAAGACTACTAGTAGTGTTATTGCTCACCACTAAACCTATCATAACTACCTCAAGTGTGGCCTAGTCTGAGGTGAATGAAAATCATGTGTGTTTCAATAACACATTTAAAATGCTGTAACACACAGCCTCTTCTGACTTACTGGTTTTGGTGGCAACAGCAATATGGTATATATGTGGACAACAACAGCAATATGCTATAAGACACTTATGTCAAATATATAACAATCAATTGGGTACTATACTGAGCATACTGTAGATCCTCTACTATAAACTCATATCTTACACCTGTTTAGCAAACTTATCTTTTATTTATAATTTATTCACTTTTCCTTCATTAGAGAGGTCAAGCATTGAAAGGGTTCCTACTGTACGTGTTCCTGTCAGTTACTTTCAACCCTTTCTTCTGGAGATGTGCTCCTCCACTTTCTAGGAGGAATTCGATCATCACTCAACCCAGAGAACTGCTCTGTGAGAACAGCCGTGCTTTCGGGACAGATGCTACCTTTCACACTTCCATCTATTTGTTCTTTTTTTTTCAGGTGGTCGAGCTCAAACCAGGGGGAAAGGACATCACGGTAACTATGGCCAACAGGATAGCCTACATCCATTTAGTGGCCGATTACCGTCTGAACAAACAGATCCGAGCACACTGTTTGGCCTTTCGGCAGGGTCTGGCCAATGTGGTCAACCTGGAGTGGCTGCGCATGTTTGATCAGCAGGAAATTCAGGTATGACCTCACCTGAGAACACACACAGACACTAGACCTGTGTGAGGCATAATGAACCAGACACAAACCAGTCATTGTCTTTAAAAAGATTGATAATTGAGCCTGTCTTTCAGCCTTGAATGCAGCATGGTTTTATGTTGTTTTTAATTATATTCCATCTATATTTTTAGGTTTTGATTTCTGGTGCACATGTGCCTATCTGTCTGGAAGACCTGAAGAGATTCACTAACTACTCTGGTACTACAAGCTATATTTGTACTGCATTTTTTCTCTATCATGTACTTAATTTTTATATATTTATTTGGCCTGATTTACCAGCCTTTCTGTTAAATTACTAACTATCCTTTTAATATATATTTTGGTACTCTGTGTTTAATGTTTTTAATACCAATTTATGTATAAAACCAAACACAAGTTGACCCTCAGATTTATATTTAATTTAAACTATAATACATGACAAAACCAAGGCATGTATTAAATATAAAGAGCTGGAGGTCATTATTTAAAAAGTTTATACACATTTAAAAATTAAATAACTACCAGTGAACCCGCAGACATTGACTAACATTTCAATTAGCTTTAAGTGTGAGGAGGTCAAATGCATGGACCATCTGCATGACTCTCTTCTAATTTATTTAAACGGTAAAGCAGCCCAAAACTATGGTGTTAATTGTAGCCCATAGACACTGAATGCAAACTGATCCTTCAGAATAATTTTACACGTTTAATTCATACATTTGTATGTTGAGAGAACTGTTTAACTGTTGCTGCATTATTCAGGTGGTTATTCAGCGACTCATCCAGTGATCAAAATCTTCTGGGATGTGGTGGACAGCTTCAGCGACGAGGAGAAACGCAAGCTACTCAAGTTTGTTACAAGCTGCTCGCGACCTCCGCTGTTAGGCTTCAAGGTCAGTCACATAAGTTAAGGCCATCCAAGATGTCTGATTTCTGTTCTGTTGTGTCTGGACTTTCTACAGTTGAGTTAATGTTTTATCTGAGCTTTTGAAAAGCCTTAGATGAAATTACTTAGAAAATGAACAGACCCAACCCAACATCTGAGCTGCACTGTTATGACTCCCGCCTGTTATCACGTGGAGTTCAAGTAAAGTTCATGCCAAGTCACACCTGGAGATGATTTTGTCCCATTTTCTTTATATTTATTCAAAAAATGTTATCAAGATTCTTAGCACAAAACTGTTCAAGGTGCGTTTCACCTTAACAGAAAAATAATGAAATGAACAGGATGTTTCGTCACGGCATACCATCATGCATTTGCACAAGGGTGTACAAGCAAATAATGCTCATTGTAACAAATCATTTTCACATTATAAGGGCTATCAGGATAGGACTTACCCTGGCCTCTGTTTGTGCTAGAGAGGTTGTGACCCGTCATTGTAATGTTACTTGAGGCTTTGCCACTGGGTGTGTAAAATCCATCTGTCTGATTAAAAACTTCCACAGTTGACCTTCAGATGGCTCTCGCCTGATTTTGACTGTCTCTAGTGTGTAATTAAAGCTTTCTGTAACTGACAACAAAAGATGAGAACGACAGAATGGTGAACATACTATATATACCAATACATTTGGTTAATATGGCAAACATGGTCAGCTTCTAACAGGTTGTTTAATATTGTGTCAGCCACCAAAAATGGTATTTTTCATGGTATATAAAAGGGTATGAGGAATATTATTATACTCACCATAAGGAATCAAACAGAAATACACTCAAATATGTTTTTATGCCTGTGTTTTAATGTAACCAAAGACAGTAATTGTAATTTCATAGACTTCATTATATGTATAATGTATAATAGCTGTCAGCAGTTTAAAGCAGATTACTTTAGCCTGTATGAATTTGGGTGGGGGACAATCATGGCTTCTGAGCTATTCCACAGATAAGTCACCGACAAAATTAAAGTGGGGCTGTTTAATGAATTTGACTTTGGTGCAGACAGACTGAGGGATGGATGGAAAGGAGTGAGAGAGAAATAAGACGCAGAGAGACCAAGAGGAGATGGCCTCCCACCTCCTCAGCCTCCTCAGCCAGCACAGCCTTAATTAGGTGCCGTTAAACACCCCAGAATTTATTAGGGGGGAAATAGCCCTGTCACAGTAAGCTGCTTAAAAAAAGATGATGGATATCCTTTTCTCAAAATGATGGCTCCCATCGTGACACTTTCTCGATAAGCAACGATACCTAATTGCCTTATACTTGATACTTAATACCTTAATTGTTAGAATAATTGTCCTGTAAACGCAGGTTCATTTTGGGGTGAGTCTTGCAGTCACTTGGTTACAGGTCTCACAAATTGTTTCATTATGTCTAGCTTGTTTTTTATTTCAGCAAACTTCATAGACCTGAAAATATGTCTAGCTGTTGGGTCAGTCTGGTGTCAGGCTGTTACCCAATTCAGCTATTTTTAAAATAGCTTAAGTACTGTTATCAACCCCTAGTAAAAGTGAACTAGCAGAAGCGCCATGTTTTTTAACTCTTGTTAAATGCTTAAAAGTAGTGACTCTGTCCTTTTCTTTGTCTCCAGGAGCTTTATCCAGCCTTTTGCATCCATAATGGAGGCACTGACCTGGAGCGTCTCCCCACCGCTAGCACTTGCATGAACCTTCTCAAGCTGCCCGAGTTCTGTGACCCTCAGCAAATGAGGAACAAGTTACTGTATGCTATCGAATCCTCTGCTGGCTTTGAGCTTAGCTGAGCAATGAGTGTCTGCTTGATGGCCTCGGAACCCAGACAAGAAGCTGTGACCTTTATAATGGTGATCAGACAGGAAATGATCACAATGGAGGAACAGTGTGTCTGCTGTGGATCTGCAGCAATTTGAAGAAGGTGTCAGGATATGAAACGAAGGGGGAAAAGAGATGCAAAAGGACAGAGTTGTGGCATGGACAACTATATGCTCTATTAAGAGACTGAACTTGTAAATAATGGAACATAATTTCTAAATTCGAAACAGAATTAGAGAAGGCATCCGCTGATCTAAATAAAGCACCGACATTCAGATGTTCCTGTTCAGTGTTACAGATACAATGAGAAGCAAAATAAAAATGGCAGCAAAAAGTTGATTTTACTACGGTTTGCATTGGTTACACCAGAGCTGACGATTTTATGGTTTCAGCTGCTCTTTGTCACCATATTGGAGCACATATTGTGCTTCTGCTAATAAAGATGCATGCATTATCCTCGCTGTCCCATAAACATAAGCTTCTCCAATATAACAGCATGCCTAAAACAGCTTCAATAAAGTAAGAATACTACAGAGTTGGCTTTGTTTAAAGGGATAGTTCCCCCCATTTTTTTTTTCCATAAATGCTTACCTTCATGTTATTTTGCTTCTGAAGATATTTTGAAGTACATTGGTAACCAAACAACACCAATTGGCACCAATTGACTTAAAACCATTGGACACAAAACCACTGAGACTTCTCTTAAAACATCTTATTTGTTCCACAGAAGAAAAAAGTCTTTAGAATGAAATGAGGGTGAGTAAAGGATGAAAAACTTTTCAATTTTAGGTGAACTATCCCTTTAAGGTCACACAGATTTGTTAAAAATGCTGAGCTAATAAACTTGCAGCTAATTATTTCATGGCTAACGTGCCACCAACAGAGGAGCTCAATAGATTTAAGTCATGGAAGTCAAAACCATGATGTGTGAGGTTAACAGGGGCGGTAGAACAGTAGCATGTGTCAAAAAATGATGTGTAATCATGTTTTAATTGTTGTTAAAAGAATTTGATCTTGCTGATTCTGATTTTTATCTATATAGGATGGATTTACATCACACTTGGAACAAATAGGTATTTTTTTCTCAGCACTGTAAAATAGGTTAATATTCACTTTGAATTTAATGAAGAGCTGAAACAGGCCTGTATATGAGATTATATGCCTTACTGTTGTGTGTTATGTTTATTCATAAAAGAATGTGTCATTATGTATCCCACACATTGGACACTGTCATTATCCATTTTGTTAATGTACAAAGATACTGACATTTGTGCAATAAAATTAAAACGGAGATTAAGTTTTAAGGTTAGTGGTTCAGATTCAGTGGTTCAATTTTGACCTAAATGAAGAGTGTTTCAAAGCCAACATCTGCCTATTGAACACAATTCCAATTTCTGCTGTAGCACATAATAATTCAGTACACTGAGACAGTTTAAGTATTTCCTGTCAGTATTCTGAATTTGCTTTTTGCTGCTCCTGCTGGGTTGGGCACAGCTGTAAGTTGATATTGATGGGCTGATATTGATACTACAGTATATATTGAGTATATAAATGTCTACAACTACAACTTTTAATGTGTGATATTCTAGCACAACTTTTCTGGAAGCCTTCTCTCTTTTCATTGTAAGTAATTGGGCAAACAACCTGTCTCCCAACATCCATGCTATATAAAATAGGATGATGACATCATACAGGTGCTAAATATCTAGTTGTTTACAAAAAAATGATGTGTAGAGTGTCTTGTTGATGGTGAACATACAAAGTTGTGTGTAAAACCTTGTCTATTCTGTCTGTGTGTGTGTGTGTGTGTGTGTCCTGAATGTGTGTTTTTTTTAAACAAACCATACAACCCAAGACAAAGAACTAAATGTATCTAATGATTACTAAGTGTATGGTAATGATTAAATATGTTTTGAGTTTTCATTTGCATTAGAAATGTCTGAATAATTTGCATAACATATAACATGAACTAAAACTGTAGAATCAAGATCAAGTTTTATGGGCTTTGACATATAATTAAAGAAACATCCAGTTATGGAACAAGATAAGAGGCTCCTGACCACAGATGCATTATGGGTACAACATAAATTAAGGGTATGTGCATTTGACATAAATCTAATGGGGTCCTGCTATGAGAGTAAGAGGTCAGAGAGAAAGGAGAACTTCTTATTCCTCCTTGGATCATCTCCATATACTCCTCCCACCCACAGTCGTAGCCTTCTAACACATTCTCTCACTGACATGACTTAAGACTCAGATTTCCCCCTCTCTGACAAAATCTCCAGCATTTTAGCTGCAAACTTAGATGGGGCAACTGGGTCTGAAAAAAACAACTTGTCCTGTTGCTATGAGGGATTGATCTTAATTATGGAAAGCTTGCAAACTTAATGCAGTTAGCTATCAGTCATATCAGTGCACACAGATATACAAAAGGTTTTTATATAGCTTTTAGAAATGTTATTATTCCACTTAGGGTCATTTCACACCATATGAAAGTTAAAAAATTTAATTTCATTCATTAAGGACGATTAAAGATTTAATTGAATCTACATTCTAACAACTTGTCATCATTATTGTGAGAAAAATGAGAAATTTCTCTGTGGTGATAGATCTCAGCCTTGGGGTTTCACATGCATAAAACCTCAGCCTGGGTTTTATGCATGTGTGTTGTGTGTGTGTGTGTGTGTGTGTGTGTGTGTGTAGATTTAAATATGAACTGTTTATAATATATAAACAGTAATATAATGTAATATAATATATATAATACTATAGATTTATATATTTGCTATATGCTTTATCTATGACAAAGACCTAACCTTTTGCTTTATTCTAAATAACATTTCGAGGCAAAATTTCATAAACTGGATGAGTATTTTTATTAAAGGACCAAGGATGCCTCCCTGTGGCAATTTTCTGTCATATCTTATAAGAAGATAATTATATTATCCGTTTTTATGCACGTGTGCTTAATAGACTATAATTACTTCACACGAAGTTGTAAAAAAAAGTATGTGTTTACATTTATATTTACATTTATATACATTTACATTTATAGCCCTATATTCTATACCAATGACCAATTGATCTATGACACTTCTACAGCATGATGAACACCAAATTAAAGAGAGCTGGGCTAACCGTGGCATTTATAAAGCAATAACCTCCAATATGGCAATATAACATTAATTTATTCTGTCGTGTTAGTTGCAAAAAAACACAAACTGGCATATAGTGTAAGAGTGCGGTGACTGGTAGGCTGGTGATACAGAAACTGATTGGCACCATCAAAAGAATGTGATTTTTACTACAATTGTATTTAAAAGGATTTCTGATAGATAATGGTGAAAGCGCATGTATACAATGAGTTACTAAATATTTTCTGATCTAATGACTTACTAAATTATCTGATTTTTTTAGTAATGTCAAAAATTACAACCTCTTTTCACATATAAACAATGTTATTGTATTTGAAAATGAGTATTTTTACAGTTTGTGTACAGTTATATATCGAAACAAATAACAATATCATAACAAGTGTCACTTTTTAAAGATAGTTTTATATTACATAGTTATATATTTCTGATTCATCTGCATTAATGCATTTATCCAAGGATAAATTAAAGAAGAATAGTGACAGATTCAGCGGTAATTGCCAGTCTTTTTTTGAAAGCAGTTCCACTACATTTTGAGCAAAGCAGTTTAAATGTTGTCTTACATGTGTAATGTATTACACGGGTACACCCAAGGTGGTGCTAAGTGAGCAAAAGCAATTTATCTTCAAGATGTACTGGAAAAACAAGAACCTCTGATCTTCATAGTGAAGGACATCATTGTGAAATAGTAGTCTGTATGGCTTTAGCATAACCTTTGAGAAAAGCAGTCAGATGATAACCTGAACATAAGAAAACCACATATGCCGGAAACAGACAAAGGTATAGGACCCTCTGATTTACACGTTTTTATCTCCAGTACAGAGTCCACTATATCCTGAGATATCAGAATAAAGTAGACGGGCCCTCAAACAGTTTAACTGATCAACATTTCGCAAATGTTGTGGACACGTTTGTATCAAAACTTTAGTAAATGAATTGGTTTTCTTCAAGACAGCGTTGTATTTTTAGCCATTTTCCATATATTACATAAACCGATACCTGACACACCAACATTACCGAGCAATGTACTTCAGCTGTTTCTCTAACAGGAAGTGACGAAACTGCACTAGATTCACGTCGCTTTATAGAGGTCGGTAGATTGTTGCCGAACAGCGACAGTCCAATAACAGGGCTGTGCAGTCTGGCTATAAATCTGCTAATCTCTGTGTATCACACTGGTAAGTTACTTTGATCCTTTAAGGTTATTTTACAAACTGACTGTCCTCGGAAGATCGAACAGAAGAATTTTTCCGAAGTCCGAGAGCCTGCCGGAATAATATTATAAATAAAGAGGAGAGCAACTCGACCTTTCATCAGTGGGATTCAGAGAGAAGGACCACATACAGGAGGGGGAGAAGGACACTTTCTCGTTTTAATAAGGTTTGTTTAGTATGTTAATTTTAAAATCACATTTTATGATGGCAATTCGCTTGGCTATTTTACAGAGAGTAAAAACATTCAGGGGTTGTGTTCCAAAACTTTGTGCGCTGACTATCTAGACAGCATCTTTGAGCGCCATTGAGGCGTTCTGCGATGCCTAAAGTGATGTCTATGTAGGGAGCTCATAGAATTGAGACATTGCGTGTTCTCTGAGATATTAGACGCTGATGCATCTTTATATCTATAAAGCGGATGAAAAAAAGCCACAACAAGAGAGAATGAACAAAACCACTTAATATTTATAACATAAGAGAAAAAAGCGTCTCGACACTTCTTGAACAGCTGCGACATCATTTGTCCCGACTTCTGACTTTAGGCGCAGTTTTGACCTGAATGTCACTTTCAAAAACACTTTCATGTAGTTTCTCATAAGCAAATAAAAGTATTTGCTATGCGGCTTCATAATAGCAATATTATGAGAAAATAATATTATGAAAAACATCACAGCAAGTATATATAATATAGCATGTGTTTTGCATTGTTTTTTGTCAGACGTTGCTTTAACAACACGTTGTTTGTGTATTAGCTCAAATTCAATAATAGAAATATGAACTGTGTTGTATGTTATCGTGCAGTTGTTTCATTGATTTATATAAGCACTCGTGTGCAGGTGAAAATGACTTGAACTTTCTAGAACTTTCCGTGTCCCATCACACCTTTAAACAGCTCAGCAGTCAGCACCCTGTCTTTAATATAACCTGAAACATACTGAAGGCTCTTTACATTGTTACGTCTGAGATTCGTATTGGGTTTTAATTGCATAAGATTAAGCGTTTTATTGTATACGTTTTGTTGTAGTGTTAACGTATGAATCTTTATTGTTGATATTGACTGAAGGACAATGATTTCGGGGTGTTACAGTTTATTTATAAGACATCTATTTATGATACAGTTTTTATTCCAATCTAGTAGAAGGCTATAATTTACAGATTTGTTGTTTTATGCACACACAGAAACATTGCTTTATCTTATTATAAATGGATGAGATACATGGGAAAACTGTCAGGATTTTTCTCCCTCTCAGAAGTAAAATGGAGAAGTTTAAGCCAGTTTTAACAGTGCTGTGAATTGCATGTTCCTATTAGATGCCAGAGAATGTTAGTTTTGTAATGTTTGGTTACTTAGCATTTGGAATTGCAATCTTGAATTGCATAGTGGATTTATAACATAATCACAAGTACATGTTGTATTCAGTGAAGCACAACTGTGGCTTATTAAACATGAAGGGTCCACTAAGGTCCATAATTATAGTATGAGGGGCCCACCCATTAAAAAATATCTTCCAATTCCTGTGAGGTAACTCTATTGGATGATGCTACTAATACAGAAAGTACAAACCTTATGTTGGGTTCACACGGCATGATTTTCAAAGTCATCAGATTTCTGTCTGGTGTACGGTGTACACAACTTGTGACACAACTTTTCAGTAGGAAGAATCTCCAACAACTATGTCTGTTCTACAAATTGCATTTCACAACTAAACACATGAAAAGTGATACAGAAAATAATCTAAGATCACTTGTGAGACAGGAGTTGTGTGACTTCCTCCTCGAACGTCCCCTTGTTCTGTATTTTGCTGTATTTGGCTTAAAGGTCATCGCAGATGTAATGTCCAGTCAAAACACATTTTACATGGCAGGACTCACAGACAGGTCCAGATATTTAGCATGGCAAATATCTCACGGGCATCTGTGACACATCAATGCTTCTTTTAGATCACGTCTTTTTTTAATACACAAAGAAGGCAAAAATTAGGCTGTGCATACCAGAATGAAGGTGGTTAAAGGGCAGCTGTTGAAAAGAGGGATTTATGACGTCAGTAAGAAAAGGAATGTTTTTGTTTTTATTTTGATTATAAGATTCTTAACAAAGCGTATAAATGCTAAATACAGGGTAACAATACTGATTTAAACTATTCATGTTCTTCAGTCAAATGTTTCTCATGTGCAATATGATCACAGCATAAATGTTTAAAAGGAAGTGTATATACTGTCAGGGCTTTGTTTTTTTTTTTTTTAGTGTTTTTTTTGCCATCTGGACAAACTAGTTTTCTCTTGTAAAACTCTTGTCTTTTGCTTTCTTTGGTTACTGGGCAACTAAGACAAGAAAGCGTCTTTGTTTTGTGGCCGTAGTGAAGGTCTCTGTGTTAGTTTACAGAATGAAATGTTTAATTGTTCTCTTCTCTAATAGTAACATAGCCAGAAACTTGAATGACTGATCTCAGATCAGTTGCCATAAATGCAGAAGCACGTAAGTGGATTAAATCTGTCGCCTTTGTCAAACAATGTTTTCCACTGACCTGGATCGTGATGCCTCTTTGGGTTCTCACATTGAAATAGCTATGCCTGTTCATACTCTCTCTCTCTCTCTCTCTCTCTCTCTCTCTCTCTCTCTCTCTGTCTCTCCTATGATAATTTAGGAAAAAGGTAGAAGTTGAAGAGATTGATGGATCTCACATAGATGGATTTACTGCTGGTTATGATGGTGGTATCATCAGACCAACTTGGTCAGCTATGCAAGCTGATGATCTGAACTTGCACTAAACCAACATCTGAATCACACACCATGTAATATTCACACCATCATTCCAGCTTTCTTTCAGGTGTGTTTATATTGCGTAACTCTTTGTCTTTCACACACAGAGGTCACAGAAAGGAAAGCAATGTAGAGAATATAGAGAATAACACATACAAATGAGAACACATGCATTGAGTTGCCCTCCAAACCATTTCTACTGTGATCATCATTGTCTTAAATGGCACGATCAATATCGTCCCGCCTTGCACAAGCTGAACTTTGTTTGTCCTCTGTTTGGCTTTTAAACCACTAAACTAGATTGTCTCTTAACAAATGCTTGATAAACTGTAGTCAGATTGGGTCTAGGTCTGGTTTAAGTGATCTGATCAGGGCTGCGCTAACTGCCACTTAATATCACTGTGAGAAGTCAGCAAACCAGCTCCAGAGAATTCAGCAGCCATCTCGCATCTGTTCACACACGTGTGCGTTTGCCCTGACTGCAGTTTCATAACTTGAGTAGGAAAAGAATGTAAAACTGGAGACTGGAGGCAGAAGAGAGGAGTTTTGCATAAATGTGTATTTCCAAGATGATTCGGAAAGGTGGAAAAGATTGACAGGACATGAGTCAGGAATGTGGACTGTGGCAGGAAGGTGTGGTAATGATCCTGCTTGATACAGAGATGAGGAATAGTGTGTGTGGGTGTCTACTGTGTCTAAGTATTAAGAAAGTATTAACATTAAGAGTTACTAACAAGCCCACATAGAACCGGTGCCCACCAGAACCCTACAGATTTCAGCAGGATTGGACTGTTGGTGATTCACTGTCTTCTATATATCTCTCACCCTTGTATGTTCCTTTATTATATATATTTCCATTTAACAAAAATGCTCTTACCGTATTTAAATATATTTCTTAGTTTTTCATTCCTACAGGATTTTCTCCTTTTGTGATTGTGCTATATTTTCAACAAATGCTTGTTAAACGTTTGTTCGTGATATGTATTTATAGGTGTGTAGTACACTAGTTAGACATTTGCTGTCAAGCAGTACCAAGCAATATTGTGAAATTTGAGTATGCTAGAATGGCCCGCAGGTGATAAATGTTTTACTCTTTATTATCAGTGCAGATTTCTGCAGAATAAGAAGGCCGGTTATGCTTTCTATAGCTGAAAAGGGTGTAGCACTATCAGATCCATTTAAGACATTTGACCATGTTTAAATCCATTCCACAAAACACGATTTCCAGGCTGCTTCTAACTTTAAGATTTTATCTGCCATTATTCAATTAAAAGGAATCCTTCAGAAAAGAACTGGGTGAGGTTTAGTGTACATGTGAATTAAATTAAATTGTGTTATTTGAAAGGTGCGGAAGAACAACCAGCGTTGTGCCATGATCACCTCTGGGCCTGTGCTGAAGGACACTGCAGATATAAATAACACAAACAGATGAGCCCCAGCTGGACAGCTCCTGCCACTCCTCATTTGCCCCCTGATTGCTTGTATGCACTTAAATACAATAAGCAGTTTAGATTGGAGATGACAGAAAAATAAAAATAACTTGGTTATAAAATGAAACAAATACTTCTTGTGTATTATGTTAAACCAAAGTACGGTTTAAGTATGACCATGTAGATTTAGAGAATATTTAACAGAATCCAGGTGTGTCCAACAGATACGATCATGGTTAGCTCTCGTATGTATAAGAAGACATGGAACCTGAACTTTAAAATGACATGTTGGTGTTTTGAGGTTGTCCCTCACAGTGACAACCCTCCCACAGAGACAACAAAACACACCCTCTATCAGTGACCCCCCCAGAGCTATCTTTCAGTGTGTGCTACTCTCTTTTCAGGGCCACTTGTTGGTAGCCTTCGTTCTCGCCCCTGGAGTGGAAGCCCAAGGTCTGAACCATGGAGGATTATTACCAGATCCTGGGTGTGCCGAGAAATTCATCCCCTGACGACATAAAGAAAGCGTAAGTACCTCGTGTTCTGTCATGGGCATCTATTTTTACCCACTGGATGTGGTACATGCAGTCATGATAAGAGTGATATTGCAACACGGGGGTCACTTGAGACCTCTGCTCTTTGCCGTTGGATCTTTGCCGTTGCATTTCTTGTGACATTCAAATTTTAGTTTTCTCTCTTTCCCTATGTGATTTACTATAGAGGGGGGATATTTGTGTGCATATAGATAAGCAGGGAACATGCATCATTTTGTTGCGTTCAAACACATTGTGTCCTTAAGCTCCCTTATTCATCCGCTGTCTTTCTGGACAGCAGTTTTGTTTAGTCCTTTTTGTTTTTCAGGTAAGCAAGCTTCTATCGAAGCCTGATTCTATAGGTCACTGAATTCGCTGATGGTTAAGAGGGGAAATTCTAAAGCACACGGCTGTGGAGGGCGACCTCTATTAAAAGATGTGTAAAGGGCAAATCCCCTTGTGTATGGAGTGTTTGGTTTTGACCATTGAACCTGCTGTGTGCTGCTGGGTCTGTAGTGCTGATTCAGGCCTAGCGTGCAGAGATGCTGACCTGCTGTCACACCTACTGAAGTCATATTGTGTGGCTTGACCTGTATTGTGTGTTTGTTAGGAGGTGTATGACTTTGGAATGTAGTGTTGTGTTAGCATCGTCAAATAGATTCATTCAGTGTTTTACATTTAAAACATTTGTTTCCCTAAGTCTTTTCCCAACTATTATGAATTTATTAAATGTAATAAAGCATTTCATTGGTGTTAATCCCATAACAAACTATGCCAGTTACTTTTACCAGTTGTTTAATCTTTTTTTTCTGATTTGTTGTACGTTCATTGGATGACCATTTTGAAGGCACCACTCACAAGCGTGGCCACTGCATCATCACTACACTGTATATCCTGAAATCATATTTTAATAATGATATATGTGTTTTTCACAGGTACAGAAAACAAGCATTAAAGTGGCACCCAGACAAAAATCCAGGCAACAAAGAAGAGGCAGAGAAAATGTTTAAAGAAATCTCAGAAGCATATGAAGTCCTGTCAGATGGTATCGGCTGTTTATACTGTATTACTTCTTCAAATGTGATGCCATGTTCATTTCTATTTGGCAATTTTAATTATTTTCTCATTGTCTTTACAAGTTGACTTTCTCTGTATTATCAAATGAAATGGATGCCAGTAAAACATCCACTCTATGCAGGAGAAACCAGCCAGAGGTTCTTAAACAGTGTGAGAACTGGGAGTGAGCTCTAATAGTCTAATAAGAAATTATCTAAGCAGAAAAAGGCTTGCATTTAAAAGTGAATATGTTTGTTCAACACACGTCCTCAGAGTTAAGAATAGGAAAGAATTTTGAGCGAAACCAGAGAGTGACACTCTTCTGGCCCGGATTGGTACTCTCCAAGCCAACATTTTTAAACAGTTCAGAAATGTCCCACTGCTTTAGTCCAACTATGAGTTCAATTGCTCAATTGCAAATGTCCCTGTCTGCTTTGGCTTGTTTTGGCTTGTAAATTAATAATGTTTTGTATCATGTTAAGTATTATCTCCCAGCTAAATTCAAATGCAGATGCCAGCTTTATCTTAAATATGTACCTAAAGCTGTAATACAATCATAATGTTTTGACACACAATAAGTGTAATTATCAGTAAAGGGGTTTTACAAAGTGATTAAATGAAAACTGTGTTCCTAACACAAAACAAAAACGGTGGGCGTAATCTTCCTGAGGCAAAAAGGTTGTATTTTGTGTGTTTTTCTGTGTATATCCATGTAGGGCTGCATGTTATTTATAGACAAATAAAGAGTCAAGACACAGCAAGTACATTTTAAGGAGAACAGCATTTTGTGGTTCATATGTGTGTATGCATGTTTGTCAGGGAGAGTGTGTGTTTGTTTGTTTGTATGTATTTGTTTATATTGTCATGCTGGTCATGGATCATTGCTTGAGTTAGCAAGTTAGCATGTATTCTGAATTAAAGTTATAGTAACATTTGTCAATGCTGCTACCCTATCCAGCCTTCTGCTGACTTTAATGTCTTCCCAGTATTGGAATGTGTTTTATGGGCACATTTTAACTCTAGGCTGTGTAACTTTGAATATAAACGTTTTATTGCTGGAGTACTCAAACCTGCTTCTGAATATCTACCTTCCTGTGAGTGTAGTTCCAGCCCAGCATTATTTGACCATTTTTAAGCCAACCTTCAATTCAAGACTTTCTTTGAATTAACGGATTCAGGTGTGTATGTATGAGGTAATGCTGGAGGAAGATCTCTGTTAGCCCTATTGAGCTCCTGTTGAAAGTATCAAAGCATTTATGCAATTATATGTATGACTGGAAAGTTGGCTTGTTTATTGCATTTGTTACTTTAAAACTAAACTGATGTTTATTGTTCAGCCTTTGTTTTAAATGTGCCACTCTCACATACAAATGGTTTTAGACATACAAATCTGTAAGAGCTGAAATGGATCAATGAGAACAAAATTAAACTTTGTGAAACTTGTTGAGTTACATTTGACACAGAAGGTGTGGTGGTGATGTAATTAATGAAAATCATATTAATCTGTTTTTCTCATGTGAAGCTAAAAAGCCGCACTTTTCTCTTTAATACAGAGAACAAACGCAGACAGTATGATCGGTATGGAAAAGAAGGCTTATCTAACAGAGGTAAGTGTTTTTTGTTATGTTCGATATGTTTTCTACTGTTAGTTATTTTTTTAAATTGTTTTTCTTCTAATTATTTCCACTGTTTGGAAAGGAGGCCATTACAACGAGGATTTCATGGGTGGATTCACATTCCGTAATCCAGAAGATGTTTTTAGGGAATTCTTTGGAGGCCGAGATCCATTTGCAGATTTCTTTGGTATGTAATTTATTATTGATTTCATAAGGAGAAAGCTGTACATGGTGTGTATGAAGTTTTAAACGTCCAGTGTTTAAATGTAAGACTTTTTAACGTGTTAACAGAAAAAGAAAAGAACAGAATTCTCAAAGAGAGAAAAATAAGGTCATGTAGTTTCTCATTGAGTCTGTGTCAAAGCAGTGATGTAAGCGGAGTTATAATTAGGTAATTAGGTTTTGCATGAGCTTATTGTAGCCTGGGTTCATTAGCTAATTAGTTTTTTTATTATATCTTTATCTTCATAACTATGTTGTTCATGCAAGAAGGTGTTCTTAACTTTTGTGTGTATAACAGTTTTCTCACTTTACTGAAAAGCTTTTTATATTACTTTTTATGGCTTTTTATGGTTCACGCTGATGTTTCATAGGAACCAGTCAATCATATTGGAACTTGTGCAGACTAAATCTGTCTGTTTAGAAATAACACTTATCAAATTTCTAGTTTTTAAAAGCAAGAATGCTGGCGTAGGATCACTGTCCCCAAAAAGCTGTTTTCATTGGGTCATGACACAAATAGTGTTAGACTGACCAGAGGTATGTACATCACACACTGCACATGTGCCACCCTGTGCCCACTGGTGCTAACTGCTGGGAGCAATTGTTAGAATGCCATGTGTGTAGAACATACAGGCACTCTAAATATGGAGCGGGCACTCGGAACGGCAAGTGGGTCAAAAGGAGACCATGCATCATCCACTAGGAATGTTTTCAGAAATAGCTTCTGAATAAAAGAGGCACAAGAGAAAGGGAATGCTAATAGCTCTAGGGGGCGAGAAAGAGAGAATGTCTTTAAGTATTTAAAAAAGGGGGGGGCAACATGTATGTGCATGTCTGTTAGCGAAATGTCAGAACTGTTTCTAGGCGAGTGAAAAGGATGCGATTATACGCTGTGTGAATCTTTCTGAAACACTTTCTTTGATGACAGAAGGTCAATGGTGTTTACTTGTGTTTGTGTAGCCATGACAGGGCTGGGGGTGGGTTAGAATAACAGTATGTGTGTTTGTTTGTGTGTGTGAGAAGCTGGAAGACATGGTTTAGACTGCCAAATCAAACAGCATCAAGGAGATGGAAAAAGTTTAAGCGCTGAGTGCCTGAAAATGGAGTAACATTGATCCAAGCGTGTTTGAGCAGGAATATCTCTTGAGTCACAACAGTGGTCCTGACATTATGGGGATGAATAAAAATAGACTTGCATAACCCCCAACCACCCAGTATTCTTGCTGTTATTAATTATTAATGTAGAGTTTGGGAGGGTAATATGGTGCTTAAAGATCAAAGCTGGTAACTGAAAGATTGTAGGTTTGGTCCCCAAATGAGTGATTCATGATCTGTCACCGTTGCGTCCTTGAGCAATGCACTAATTCCCAGGTTGCTGCTGGGGATTCTCTGTTATAAATGTAGTGGAGTCACTTTGAATACAAACATCCGCTAAATGACTTCATCTCTTGCCACCATATATTCCTGAGGTGATTGTGTTAATGTCACAGTGTTCCATATATACATTCAGTACATACGTTTCCAAGTAGCTTATCACCGTCAAGACAAAATGCTTGTGATGTCACAATAATGAGAGGTGATAAGTTCTTGAAGTTACAGTGTGTCTGTATCAAAAGGGCATGAAAAGTCTGCTTTCCAGTTTAATGACTTAAAGCAGTTTCCTCACTCCTGACTAATGACCTTTACATTGCCAAACAAATTCTGTATTCTTGTTTTTAAAACTTCAAAGTGACATAGTGTGGAATAGTTTTCTTTAAACTTTACATTCCCTCGGTTCTAACAGCAGACTTTAGAAAAATTCATTCGTATTGTTTAATGGTTTTGTATCTGTTAAGCTGAGCTAGTGAAAACACTTTAGCAGGTCTGGTTTATTGAGGAACACCTGTATCAGGAAGTCTTTTTTCTTTGGATTTAGCTGATGACCCCTTTGATGATTTCTTTGGTGGGCGGCACAGAGGTGTGAGCAGGAGCCGGACGGCAGGTTCATTCTTTTCCGGGTTCTCACCGTTTGGTCCGGCCTTTCCTGGGTTCGACACTGGTATGTGTATTGTGTGTGCCTAATGTTTGTAGTGTTGTTTTGGTGGTAAATGAATTTGCATACATAAATTTGCTTTTCAGGTTTCACCTCGTTTGGCTCAATTGGTGGAGGTGACTTCACCTCCTTCTCCTCATCTTCATTTGGGGGTGGAGGAGGAATGGGAAACTTCCGATCTGTATCCACATCCACCAAGTTTGTCAATGGAAGAAGGATTACCACAAAACGGTACCAAGGAACATTCTGTAACTCTGATTTGTTGCTTAAATAGTGATTCATCACTTTAAGGAAGTTTGAGCAATAAAAGATTTGCATACATTTTTTCCCATTAAATATCTATGCAAACTGCTTATACGTTGGTGCCGTATTTGAATAAGGTTTGACTATATGGAAAGCTTTTTATGGAAATAAGGTGATGGGTCTTATTTGATCTTATCTGCAGAAATTAACACTGGTTATTGTGAATGGTGTTATTTCAGCATTGTAGAGAATGGTCAGGAAAGAGTGGAGGTAGAAGAAGATGGCCAGCTCAAATCTCTCACAGTCAATGGTAAGGAGCAGCTTCTCCGACTGGACAACAAATGATCTGTGAACCTCAAACATTACCCAAACATTCCTATAACCAACATAACCACCCCTCCCAATCAAGCGGATGGCCACCAAAGCTACTAGTCAACAAGAGTAGGTCACATGGAAGTGTTGTGTGCTTTTAGTTGGTGCCGTTACCCTACTTGCGGTACATTTGTAGACAAAATTAGAAACTTCATTCCAACTTAAGAATTATTTTTCCCCTGAGGACCGTTTATTCCTCACAGGACCAGAAGGCCTCAGTCTGACCAACCACAATTTATTATTTTTTGACTATATCAGCTGATGGTCTTTCTTTGCCATTCATCCATAAGTGCTTATTGCCTTGAAACTGGAGTTTAACAGGCTGTCTGCTTTCTGCTGTAGAGCCGTTGTTCTACTGTTCAGTTAAATTTTTTTTTTTTTTTAACCTTTACACTCTTAAAACTTAATATGATGTAACTGGTGTTAGTAGTTACAGTTTGTTCATGATATTAGACTGTTGATAATTTTTTTTTGCTTCACATTTTGGCTTTACACTTAACCGTTGCATAACCTGAGACTTTCCATTATTAAGAATATATGTGACTTTATATTCTAGAATTTTTGTGTTCTTTGTAAAAAAAAAAAAGATGGACAAAGTTTCAGGTTCAATAAATCTCACCTTCACCTGTTTGGAATGTTGCACTCAGTTTATTTGCATAAACAGACTTGCCTCTAATTCGTGTGTGTAGATGCAGATGTGCCCGGTTGTTTAGTTGATGCATGTGCCGTTTCATTCAAGCACTCACCAAAATAACAAAGGAAAAATAAAACATTGCTTTCCTATGTTTTCACCATCACCTAAATCTCTAATGCTGCCCTGTAAATCATACACACACGCATGTGCACATAACACATTTTTCTGATTTATTTCTGTGTCGCTTAAGTTGACGCACATAAGAATTGCACCTTTGATTAACATTGTGTGTGTAAAAATCACATGCTCAGATGCTTCAGATCAACCAGTAGATGTTAATGAATCCAAATCACATTTACATCTGATGTGAATTATCTTATATATAGTGTACGTGCTTGTATATGCTGCAGCACTTGTCTTAGTCATAATGTTTACATTGACTTCCTCTAAAGCCTTTCCTGGGAATATTTTAATCCCTTTTGGTTCCTTCTTTGTAGGTTTATGTGACGTCAACTCTAAGAGCATATTAAACAGGTTTATATGACCACATTTTAAATGCTAATTTCTATGGTTAAGTGAAGTGACAAACGTTAACATTATCTTGAAGACATTAAGATGATCAGGGTCATGTCTCGTATTAGAATTGACCTCCAAATTACATAATAGGTTAGATGTTCGCATTATAAAGAGTTTGCTTCAGTGGGAATACGATTTTGCTCGTCGTTAAATTTCAGTGGGTATAATTCATAATATAATGTTCTTAATATAGTAAGAGCGACGTTTAATTTTCCGTGTATGTGAAATAAAGGAAAAGCTGTGCCGGCTTTATTTGTTGTACAGTGGCGCCCTCTGCTGTTTACGTGTTACACGAGCATCTTGTTTCATTATCAATAATCTTCTTTTCATTCTCAATTAATATCTATGTTTTGCAGTGTTAGTGTACATTGGCTGGATGTGGTTGTTAGGAAAGGACATTAACTTGTATTGGACGATATACTTTCCACTAAATGTTGTCTGCCGGCAAATGACGAATGTCTACAGCTCCAGAGGGCGCCGTTTCTTTAGTGATACAACAATGTCTACACAACTTAATGGTTGTGTGCAACAGGTTTGACAAAGTATGACACAAAAAGCTGACCTTTAAAAGCTAACAAAGTAACTCGCGACAAAAATGTTGTGATCGCACATGTGTAATTATTAAATAATAATTTTGCCAAAGCGTTTAGCTTATAAGCAGGAACATTGCTTTATTATATAAACATTGTCATGCATTTATCTGTTAAAAAGGAAAGTCGCAGTGTCGGGTTACGAGAGATCCGAGGACAGTTTGGTCAAAGGTAAACTGCTGTATCCATGCAGCTAGTAAATGTATACTAATAAGTTTGGTTGATTCTCGTACATCAGCTGAAGTAATAAACTTCCTGTTTGTAGTTGTGATCAATTCTGAATCTGAAACCATCCAAAGACAGAGTGTATCGCTGTCCTCCCCCGGCTTTATGAAAGATGGTAAAGATTGGAGTGACAGAAGAGGAATAACATGCTTGTTTTGTGATGCTATCAGAACATCACAACAGTGGGAAGTGCTGTACTGTAGACACTGGGCTCTTTAAAGAAGGGAAATATGTTTTCGTAAGTGTGTTGGAATGATGTTATACAGGATAAATAGAGGAGTTCAGACACCTTCCTTAGAGATCCAGTTTAGTTTCTCAGTTACTGCCATCCAAAAACTTTGTCACTTAAACTAGCAGAAAACTCTTTCTTTGATATCACATTAGAATTAATAGGATCACCATAATCATAGCAAAATATGTGACAATCTGTGCCAATAGCCTCTTTTCTTTACCAATTTATGTTAAATACAGCTTATTTGAAAACGTTTGTCCAAAAACTACTTCACACCCCATGTTGAAAGCCAGAAGGAATAAGATAGAGGATTATAAGGGCCTATTTATTTCAGTTTAATGTTGATTAAACTAAATTAAAACCCTTATAGGATTTATAAATACTAAAAGATTACATCTATTACACTTCCTAAATTGTTTCCTTAAAATATTCCTCCACTCGAAGTAATTAAATGATAATAAGTTAGAGAAACATTGCACTTGCTTGTACTTTCCTACAAGCAAGTAAGGGGTCTAACTAAACTTTCAAAGCACCGTTTTTTCTGTCTTAGAGGCTTATAAAAACTAAAAACACGTTGTGATATAACATTAAATTACTGTAACTCATTGATGTTATAAGGTTTTAGAGGATCCACAGTACAATAACATTCTGTTAGGGATCTAATTATTGGTTCAGGTCATGTTCAATCTCGAACCCAGCGACACTGAAGGGTCAGCAAAACAACCTGAGATTTGGTAAAGGTTTGGTTATGAAATGTACTCTATTTTTCATCTTTTGTGGGGGTGGAGGAGGGAGTCGCAGCAGACGCGTGTTTTTTCCGGAGATGGTAAAAGGTCCGCTAGTTTGAGAAGCGGCATCTGGCTCTTCTCCTCTCTTCCCTTTAATTACACAACACAATAGCCACGAGATGTGCCTGTAATCTGTTCGCATAATCAGCCTCTCTTTTCTCTCTTCTGAGCCCCTATTCCAAACGCTAATTCAATATAAATGTAAATTAACATGCGACAAGAATAAAGAAATCTCAATCTATTTACATGACTAATCACAATGAAAGCGGTCCACATGCAATATGAATGAATGCGGCGCGATTATGGGAGGTGGGGGTGGTGAGTGTTTTAGGAGCTAAATCTAAACTTTTTTTTACAGTTGTTACACACACACACATAAACTAAAGTGGGCCGCTATTGTTACTAAACTAATCACTGGATTTGACAAAGTTCTTCAGATCTTTAAAGGATATGCAGAGCTTTGTTTAATGTAATACACAGCAAGTAAGATTTCCACAAGCAGAACAGGTTATCCTGGTTATTTTATGATTACTGTATTTTATTGACAGAAATGTTGATCGTCAACATTCAGCTCTACACTGAAGTCTAAACACATTTTTTGTTTTCTGTTTGAAACAGCAAGCAGAAACTGTGCATTGTCACTTTATTTGCTACTCAGACTGTCTCTTCATGTCAAACTGGGTGGTTTGTTATTAAAACAATGTGGCCAGATTTAATGCTGTATGTCAGAAGATCAAAATATTCTGTGAGACCAGGTAAGAGGAAATTGAGGATTGACAAAGAGCATTACAGTATAGTCACTGACAAAATTCTGATCACTTTAAAATAATCTGAACATTACTAACTGATTTAATCCGTAAACTTTCAAATGGGCACAAAGCTGTTAAATTGTAAACATTGTTTTGAATTGTTAAATCGAAAGGATCCACTCAGTGTAAATACAATTAAAAAGAATATAACAAATAACATTAGCCTATTTTAATGACTAATTATTTTGTGTCCACTTGAGGGAACAAAAAAAACGTATGTGCAAATCAGTAATAGCTGCATATTCATCTGAGCTCTACATGGTCCTGTACACAGGCATTCCTGATGACAAAGCATTAGAGGAAGGTCACAGATCAACCATCCTGTCTGGCCCTGCCCCACACAACCGTTACCTCAGAAATGTGGCCCAGAACCCCACGGAGGACGATGAAGAAACAGCCCTGCAGAATCTGGGGTTTGCCAAAGGTTTGTATCCCTGTTGGGTGCTGTGCCCATGTAGAGCTCAGGATCAGAAGAGAATTTTTATAAGGACATACAGTATTACTTTTATCGAGGTTACGTCAGTGAATTGTGGAGAGTCAGATATTGAAAGCTATGATTAGTGCTGTGGTGGTATCTGCCTGCTCACGAATAGACAACTTTATATTGTAAACACAATTTGTGTTTGACTTTTACTGCTTAAGGCATTCAGTAGTTCCTGGAAATGAGACACACAATTAATGTCTATTAACACCTAAAGTATGTTTAGTTATTTCTTGGATATGATAGTATTCTTCGTCATTGAAGTTTTGTTGGGGTTTATAATGAAAGTCAAGGGTCATGAAATAATGTGTCACATTTAATTTGCCTTCAAATCATTTTTTTTCTTTTAGACTTTTTTGACACCAGAAGAAAGAAACTTGTCCTGAAAGAGGCAGATACCAAAAAGAAACGAACGCCAAGACTGGCTCCTCGAATTGGGGTTTGGTTCTGATAGTTTTGCCATCATAATGTGTTATACTTGCATCACATCACTTTCAAAACACAGAAGAGATATAGACACATACATGTACATGTATGACATTCATTTATATGCATTCTCATTTTTTCTTTTTAAATAGCACACACACATATTTTCACAACATTTTGCTTTATGTTTCAACTTCACATCAAACTTACAAGTTACAAAGTGGTCATGGCTCACTATAAGAGTTACAAAGTTACAGAGTTAAAGTAACACAATTCAGCTTTAATGCACTTTTTTGCTGTATCTTCCTGTAGCAACTATTTCCTGATTTATTGTACACTGCATTTTTTAAATTTACAGTTCTCTGTAATTGTTGATATGTAATATACAGTATTATTGGCAACGTAAAAGCAGAAAACCTGGATGCCCGAGTTTATAATTGAAAACTTCACAACTGACAATATTAGTGTGGCATGAATGCAGAATAATGCAACTAATTTATTCCATTAACTTATGATTGAAAAGTCTATTGGAGTCTTTATTCTTCAATTCTTATAGCTTTCATCATGCATATCAAATGATGTTTCATTACCCAAATGTATAAAAATAACTGCAATCATGTTATTCGTGGTTTTCAAGCATTTTGACTAACATTCTCCTTTAATGTGATAATGGAAAAGGACATTCTATTAGTTAATATCAGTTAAAGGATAATTAGGCCCAGGTGAACTACATTTACTCATGTTTTAAACCATTAAACTGATCACATTAAAATATATGTAGTTACTTAAGTTACTTGCTGTCTGTTTTCAGTACTTGATATATTTAATGAAGAAAGTCATTGATTATGAATATTCAAGTGAGGCACTTTAAAGTATGTTGTGCTATACGTCTGGTGCATTTTAGTGCATTTTGTACTAAATAATAAAACATTGATACTAAATATTGACACAATATGTAAAGGATGCTTGAACGTGTAACCATAAAAATGACAAATAAGAGACATTGCAGAAGAAAGAATAAGAAAAGATGGAACAGGTTGGTAGGCTGGAAAGCGAAAAACTCAAGGGAGAAAAACTAGGAAAAAAGATTTTTGAATTATTTATTCACCAATGTGAAAGAACACGTTTTCACCAGTGTCTTTTGATCCAGTCTTAAGCACTGTATCAATATTTTACAGAATACGGCATGTCCCTTTCCAACCAGGAGTATGATTTCAGTTTTACTCCAGCTACTGCATGTATGAAACAGACACCAAGATCTGCACTGAATCACCATTTATATATTTAAAGGAAGCAGGAAATTAATTAGGTGAAAAAAAAACCTAATGGAGAGCTACACGGATGCATTTATACTCATACATATTTAAATATTTCTAGTCTGATGTGTTGCTGTCAGTTTTTGCTAATGCTGTATGAATATGTATCATCTGTTGATACATATTTATGCTGTTATTTGATAGTGGTGTGAGTTGTATTTGTTCCATATGTACAATAATAACTAATAAATAATGTTTTAATGGAGAACAAATATCGTTTTAACATTGCTAGAAAATGGCTTCCTGTTTTCTTACAGCTGTGGTTTTCTCTTCCTGTATTGGCATAAACGCTACATCATATTTCTGGCAAGTATGTGTATGTCTGATTGTATTTGCCACTTTTTTAAAGTATGCTTAAAATAAAGCTTAAAATAATTAAAATGACAATTTTTCAAATGTTTCAATTTTTCAGATTTACATGTATTATCACAAATGTGTGAAAAACAATTTTAATAGTACTACAAGAACAGTAATTTACATTGTAACTGACAGTTGTTGTGCAGTATAGTGTAATTTATGTAAAAGCATGTGTACTCGACCTGTAGTTTCAGCTCTGTTTACTTGACTGAAGTCTCACAGGGTTTAATTCAATACTGTAGCACAGCAGCCATTATATTGGTCTCACCAGTGCTTTCAGTTTGAGGTTTATATTAGATCCCAGTGTAAAACTACACTCCAAATTCAAGTAGTTCTTACTGACTGTATTAAGGGTAAGTGTCAGCAGTATCCATCTTAAAAAGTTAAAAATGTGCAATTTATGCTGAAATGAATTCCAAATGTATTCTATCCTGCTGTTAAACATGTTTGATTTTCACACGACCCCTGATTCTGTTTTCAAGGTGAATCGTGTAAACAGTGACAAATAAAGTTTAGGGATCTAGATTTTTAAAATTTTAGCATGCTATTAATGTTTTAAAGAACATAAGGTATAAGAAACATTGATACATGCACACATTGTCTGATTTAAGCTTGAAGCTGTGGATTTCTAACTGTGGTTTGGCAATAGTGGTAAATCAAGGGTGTATTAGAGGACGCTGTGCATGGAGCAACACTAGGTGGAGATGTTTGTCAGTGGTCTACACTGTGATGTAATGTCTGACATTAGACATTTAAATAATTGTTGTCCATGAAAATCATCAGATTATTAAGAGCTTTTATTTGAGGATTCCAAAAAACAAATGCTGCTTTTATTTAGTAGTAGAGTTTTGGCCGTGCTGTCTGATATATTCTGCTTACAGTTTGCAGTCTTCCATAAAAGTGAAAATTTAATTACATTTCAATTCTAAATTGAATCAATATAATTCAAATAGCTCCTGTTGTGACTGCAGGTCATAGAGGTCCAACTCATGATAGGAATTGTACAGAATTTATATTCAAGCATTTATAAGGGGAGTGGCTGGTTCTCTGAACCAGGCAAAAATTCCAGGAACACTGACTTAAACATTCTTTAAAACGAAAAAATTTTAAACTACACCCACAAATGAAAACATCAGGAAGAACTCTAGACAGAAAAAGCTTGATATTTTTAACACTGAATAACATTCCTGAGGTTTTTGTCAGTTACATGACTAGCTCTATATAAGACTAAGATGTATTCTAATAATGTAAGACTACTATGTATTCAGGCACGTATTCTAAAAGAAGGAAAATGTGAAATTTAAATTCAATCGCAAATAATTTTATGCAAGTAAAAGTATGTAAATTGAGAATTTTTTTGTTAATGTTCTTTTTTTTTGCTAAAGTTATTTAAATGTCAAATGTCCCCCTCTTAATCAATACTGTATGCTGAAAAAAAAAGAAAATTGGATTGTGAGTGTTAAAATTTCAATAATTATCAAGTACAATTCTTTGTACAATGAAGACAGAGATATCTCAGGCAACAAAGTTCTCATGTTAAATTTATTTTTGCAGATTTGTCAAGTTGGCAGTCAGGTTGCAAACTGTCCGCCAACCTGTAAACTGACTCCAAACTTGACACAACTAGGGGAAAAAAAGAGTCCTGAGGAAAGGATGGAGAGAATGGGTAAAATGAAAGGAATGAAGAAAAGAATCTCACATAGGAATTTTGCTGCCTAAGTTCAGTGTTCCTAGCTTGTTTTGTAGCTGGTTTAATACTGTAGCATGTTGGACAGTATGTTGTGTTGAGTTGTTAAGTGTTGTTAAGTGGCAGAATAGTGGACATTTTTTTCTGTATTGTATGTGTCCTCGTCAAAAATTGTTCTCAAAAATTTAGGCCAAACTGTTAGGCTCATGACTGTACTCACTTGTGGCTTTTTGAAGGTCTTTGCCAGTTCACTGTCCCAATGCTATTGTATTTCTCCTTCCAGCAGCTGCTCCATAAAGTGTGAGTCTTAAAAAGCTGCAGCTTACATCTGCTGTTTAAAGGACTTGGTTTCAAACTCCCCTCATCACAAAATCTTTCTGGCTCACATTGTAATTTCTGCATTGCTTCTGTCAGTTTTGTAAAGTGGCTGGTCTCTTACGAACATTAGGTAATGATAAACACTTCAGGAATAAATGTCTTTGAACATTTCATGCTAACATTCTGATCGACCAAGGGGGGACCCCGACAGCACACCACCAAACCCCCACCATGAGGTAAAAGGGTCCACTTTATGTGTATGTCAACAGGTCAAGTGGTGCGGAAAAACATCAATTATCTTTATTGCTTATAAATTCATTATTATTTGCTTCTGTTGTTTGTTCTTGTTTCTGTTAGATCCTAAATGGTTTAACTATAATAATGTGTATCCCCCCAAAGACAATGTGTGTTATTGCAATGACCCACAACAGTCTTTTATTATTTGAGCTTCTAGTGGTACATTTCACAAAAAATATTTCTCTCTCAAGTGTTTAAACTTTATCTTGGATATGGTGACATCATATACCTGCAAAGGAATATAAATGACAGTATTTTCATGTATGAAAATATGAAGTATAATACATACGCATTTATTTAGTTGACATGAAATGTCCTGCATTTTGACATGCTACGATTCATCTTAAAATAATCTGAAACAGCATTTTACTCATTCTTTTGTAATTATTATGCCTTCAGCATCATGACCTCATTAATTAACAAACTACAATATTTGGACTGTAAAAATGCAATAGTCATACCGCAGGACCATTTAAAATAAACTAAATATGTCAAAGAACTTGGAACACTTAACAAATATACATTAGCAAAATCAACCACTCATATTGCATTGCAGGCAGAGTATATACCCACCTTGTGATTTGGAATCGCGCTCATGATGTCTGAGTACCCTATGAAGTTCACTTTTCAGGGTGGTTGGAACAAACCCCGTCTCTGCCACCCAGCTGTCTAGCTAAGCGGCAGGGAGAAACTCACTTTTCTCCCCTTCCCTACTCTCCTCTCTCACCCCATTGGCTGAATTTGATGAGACCTGAAACTTCCCTATAGGCTGAAAGCCTGGTGCTGAGTTGTTGCTGTTGCTAGGTTCCTGTTGCTAGGATGGGTTGTCGTGCCAGAAGGGGGGTGGGACGCACAATGAATTATGGATGAATGATTTTTTTTGTGCAGCACAGAGAGGGACTCATCTGTGATGCAGATGAGAAGGGAGCGAGCTAGGGAGAGAGAGTCAGAGAGAGCAGAAGAAGGGGAGGGTGTCTCAAACCCTTGGGCAGGCGTTTGGAGTCCTGGTTGCTGTGGAAACCAGCTGCAGAAAACTGATGTTGATTCTCATGCAAAGACGAGGTTCAGAGTTCACTGTCTGTTGTTTGTTCAGCAGGAGCACCAGGGAGGTGACCCCTCGACCTTACCTGACCTCCGCTAACCTCAGAGATTAGCCACTGATGAGTGACACAGCATTGAGAGAGAAGATGGGAGGGGAGGGGCAAAAGGAAGAGTTAGACAGGACAGGTGAAGGGCAGAGGAGAACAGACAGCCAAAGGAGTTTAGAATGTTATGAAGTTATGGAGGTGATGAAGGGTGAGGAATTGTAAGAAAAGAGTAAAAGCAAGTGAGATGTGATGTAGCAGTTTTATGATGAGTTTCGGCCACTTTGGCAACATAGAGGGCAAGGCTTCAGTATTTGTGTGACACACAGGGACATTTTTTTTTATTAAGGCAAACACTTGGGGAGCTAGTGGGTACTGAAACGAATCCCATATCTGGCTCCCTCAGCAGCTAGAGACCTGAACAGCCCTTTCCAGTGTCACAGAAAAACATGTAAATTTGTCAGAATGGAGATTCAATTGTTGCAGCTTATTGTTCTGCATGGTGCATTTTGTTTTTCAGTCGTTTATTCACCTCTTTCTTGCCGTGAATCACAGTCTCATTAAAATGCGTGATCAGCTCTCCACCTTGGTCTGAACGCGCGGGCCGTCTTTACAATAGCTGCGAGCGTTTTTAATAACACGTTATTGAATTCCGCACAATGAACATAGGGAGGGATTTCACAGTGGAAAAGCACATGATATTTCATCCTTTATATAGGGAAAAGAAACACACGCATGTCTGACACAAAGGCTTTTTTCTTGTTTTTGAACTAGTGCAGCTGTTCCCTTATAAAGCATTTAAATCTCTCATATGGAATGAGGCAACTAGCCTCCTGTGCCGAGATATAAAAGCCATAATTACCATAAACAGATGAAGGACAATATGAGACCTGCTGTTTCAATGTCACAAACACAGAAACACATGCACCTACACATGATGGGGTGGGTTAAGGTCAGAGGCATATTGTCACACCCACCAATTATCTACAATACAGCCCAAAAATGAAACAATGTGATGTGTAGAAAATTGCCACAGTTACATACAACACACATCAGCAGATTTTTGCTGATTCTATGTCTTTCTTTTGATTTTGCATCTGAAATTTTAATGGTTCTTTGTTCAACAAGTTTGTATTTCTGTTCCTATTTTTGGTTTATCTGTGTCTGAATGACACTCTTTTAAAAATGTCCTGGTTGTTGTATCCTGTTTTCCAGACACACATATCTTATTATGTATGATCCTTCAGTAAGTTTAAGGATTGTACAATAACGCTTTAGCACCCCCCCAACCTTCCCTATCATTGCTGACCTCTGATGTTCAACCACAGAATGCATATCATTTACTGTCTAAATGTGTCTGTGACACTAATATACCATGACATTCTTGTTAGCGTCACTCTTTATAGTTGATAATTATGTGAGCTCTGGGCAGCCCCTCCTAGACTTCGAGCAGGAAAGGAGGGAAAAGCCAATCTCAGTATGCAGATGGTTAAAGTCCCTGTGGAGAGGATGGCCGATTAGATGCATGTTGATAAACTCACTTACTCTGAGTGACAGTTTGCAATATTGGGGTTGCGGAGGTGACCTCACTGATGAAAAAGAGGAAAAAGATGAGACAAAATGCCAGAAGTGTCCCCTGATGCATGATGGGACAGGGATGAAAGCTTGTGAAATGTCAATCTGTTTTTTTCCTCGTTTGTGTTGTCAGTCGCTCCTTGTGCTTTCTGTATGGATATTATCCACGCAGGAGCGTGAGGTGTAATGAGAGAAGGTTCCCAATCAGAACAGGAGATTTCCTCTCTAAACCTCAACTCCTCAAAATGTGAATGTCTTGTGTGTTAAATCTTCTTGTGATGTCTGTAATACATGTGTGGAATCTTTTAAAGTAATATTGTTTACACACAAGATGCTTATTGTTAATATAGTGTAATTTCCATTTTGTAATTCCATTTTTGTAATTTCCATGTGAATATTATGCATGTATTCAGATAAATATTTAGTTCATATCCTTAAAGTCTTGACTTAAACAGATTTGGCTTGCTGTTAAATAATACAGAACACATCATTATAATAATATAGACTATAATTTTATTCTTTTCTTGGCTCTATATTGCCAATGGAAAAGGACATGGAAAAACAGCTCCATCCATATTGCTGCTTATCAAGGCATTGAAAAAGAGGGAATGCTTGAGTTTGTGTACACTCCCATTCACGTTCTCCGCATTCACCGCAGTCCATTGCTGTGGAGAACATGGTGAGAGTTCTCGCCTCGTAGCACCATGTTTATAAAGCTTGTTTGCGCTTTATAGGAGATCAAAGCAAGCAGGGGTCTTGGCCAGACATGAGACGCTACTTCTGCAATCTGCCCCCTCTCATTACAGCCCTGCACGTTTAGATGGAAGAAAACAACCCCAGCTTCAGTCAACCATCTTAAGAAGAACTGGATCACTTCCCACATGCCTCTTCTGGAAGCCCAAGCCAAACATCAAGGTTCACTATTGTTTCTGTATGAACAAAACTGCCTCCTGGAAACCAGATCTACTGATATAACCGGTGCTTTTAAAAGCAGCCCATTTTTTCACAGAAACTGAAAGTGAGTTGCTTCACAGAAATGCTGCTGATAAACCTTAGGTTATGCTTTTTAAGAAATAGGATGATTTATGATAAATGAATCTCAATTAAAGATTGATCTCAAGCTTGTCTACTGTAATTCCCTTTTGAATCTGACCCTTAATGGCTGTTTGAATGGCTCATTTACTCTTAAACATCCTGCTTCCTCCAGTATACTGTAGTTCAGTAGAGCTTGTTTAAATGATTAAATCAAAGTTAAAAGTTAGTTAACCGCCTGTATTTGTTTTGATTTCACAGTAAATTCAAACTGCTTTTAAATGTAAGATTCTATTTGTCATGGTTTTTGGATGGACTCAGCCTAGATCTTAGGAGGGTTATGGGTGCAAAGAGATGATTATGAGCTGGATTGGAACTGAGTTTGAAGTACCATTGAAGGGATTCTCCTATTGAACGGGTCGTCTTAAAGAGCTGGGCTACTGGGCCAGTGATTGTCAGAGGGGACTTGGGCATAATATGGAAAGGTAATTGGGTTTCTAAGTGAGCTTCACTACAGGGCTCTGATTGACTCATACCCTTGAGGACTTTTAATCGTAACTCAGTCTTTGCTTTGTGAGAAATTGCCAGCTGGAAAATCTCTTCACATCAGTAATTTATTTCGGAATATTGTGGGAATCCTACACAGATGCAATGGCAATGATCACAATATACACGTTTAAAAATAATATATTTTAGAACAAACAGAAGCAGGAGTTTCTCGTAAAAAGAATGACATTGCTATTTTTTTTAAATGCTAAAGCCCAGTTGTTCTTCTTCCTGCATCTCAATGGATGATGCAGTATTTTTCACATTTTTATTAAGTCTTGTCTTTACATTATGTGTTATATCTTTACAATACTGTAGATATACTTTCTAAGGACACCTGTTACCCCAAACATAGTGTAAAACTAGGTTATATGAATCAATACAATTCAAGGTTGTCTTTTGCAACTACCGCTAAAGATTAGTAATGAATATTTCTAATAAAACTCACCATGGCTTCTGCCAGAAATGACTAATCATGTTTATTTCTGCCTGTCTAACAAGTCAAGGCCTACATCTGACATTTCAAACTTAAGAACTGATTACTCATTTGAAAACTACTTTCTTTTACTTTTTAATTTTGGGACGCTTATATCTTTCTGCAGTTTCTAACCACGGTTCCTTTTTGTGAAGCTGTCTCAGTGCCGCAGTGGCACCCAAGGTCATTTGTGATTGCTAATAGTCAAATGATTACTTACTGATTTAAATTGAATTAAACCAACGAGAACCCTCATTCATTTCTCCACTCTGAATATAACTGATAAAAAGAATTCCCAATGCTAGCTGCTTCAGTCCTGCTAATGTTTCAGTTGAAATTTTTAAACATTTTCTTTTGACATTTTATTATAACACTAAGGATACCAAGCTTGATTAAGTGTCATGTCCTGTTATATTTGTTATAGTTATATATTCTGTGATCTCACACTGGCTGGTTTTGTTTTTGAAGGTAAAAGACCTGACCTGCTAACCAATTGATCACAGGTAGGCCATGATATTAACTCAATTGACCCAAAACCTGGACAGTTACTAATATCACAATCTCGACCACAGGTTGCTTTTGGGCAGGGGTGTTAAATTCTAGTCCTGGATAGAGAGTTTAGTTACAGCCCATTATTAAACCCACCTGAAACATCTAGAGACAGGCTAGTTGGGATGGTTCTGAAACTTCAGCAGGACTGTAGCTAGCTCTGCTAGTGCTGGGGACCCACAGCAATGCACATCTGTAAAGTTTATGGGAACAGTGAAATGAAATGAAAACAAAACAAGGTTGTTTCAAGTCCAAGACCGACAATTGAAGACAAAACATGCAAATAATCCATTATTTAAAATTCCAGTGTGTCACTAAATTAAATTAAATGAAACATACGAAAACAATCACAAGGCAAACTATCTAAATCGATAACTTTTTAACCAAACGACACCGAAACTAAGTTAATTAAAAAATCAGCTTAAGTTAAGCTAGTTGTCACCAAACGCAGTAATTAATCGTGTTAGCACAGCGCTGAACAATACCAAGAAATATGAGACGACAACATATCACAATTCTGTAATGCTTAATACTCAAGTTGCAGCAGGAAGCAATTACCATCCATAACTTTTCTAATGAACTTGTATCTCTTTGATGACGACTAATTAAACATGCACAATTATGGTTACCATATAGTTCTTCATAAGATGATTAGCAGCCCACTTACATTCAGATCAGCTGAATACTGATAAGATGCAGGTTAAGCACCAGATACATATGCAACTCAACATACAGAAATAGCTGTAAAGCACTTCAACATTAAAAGGACCGTCAAAGATGGCAATGCAGACAGAACGCTGAGGCGATTATGCATGTGCCTTCGTAATCATTTTCGAAATCTTGTATAAATTGTATTATTTATATGCATATACAGTCACCTTATTCACACACATCTATTTTGTGTTCAGCTCCAGATATTCTAAATGAAGCATGTCTGAACAGATTTAGGAAAATTAAGTGACAGTTCATGTGAGGATAGTTGATACATTCTCTTTTCCTTCTGTTTTCTGTCAATATACAGTAAACGATTCATAAATGCAGTTATCACCTCCAGATCAACAATTTGAGATTTATTGTTACTTCATATTGTTCACACAAAAATAATATATACAATTACATTTTGTCAGACTATTATTAATCACATTTGTAATCAGTTATGCAATATCTATATGCAATATCATCTGTTTATTAATATAGGAACACAATATATCACAACAAAGAATGTTGAGGCCAGTGAGATCACAATTATTTAAACTGTAATGTTGTATACTTGTCATCGCATTAATGTTGCTCATCACAATCCATAACTGAAATGTAGTCACATTAACTTACTGTATGCTAACGTAATTGCAGTGGACTAATACAGTATCATACAACACTGCTTAGAACACATTTGCTTTAAAGAACACATATTTTAAATATAAGCACAACTAGTGGTTATGCATACACCTCTCCCAGCAGCAAACACAATCTGATTGCATGCTAGTTGGCTAGTTCATTTTACACACCTAGGACAAACAAATTTCTTATGCAATGCAATACATCAGAAATTGGGTACAGTTTGCCAATTTTCATTTTCAATTGCTCAATTATTTCTCCCAATTTCTTATAAAGAAAGGAGGAAAACAGATCACGTTACACAGAAAAGTTATGAAGCAAACATGTTGGAAGAGTTTGAGATTGTTATCCTTCACTGAGGCAGAGCTTTGAGAATGGCGTTCACCTCTTCGGCTACAGCAGTCAGTGTAAATTCAAACTGTTCCTAAAGACAGACAGAGAGAAAGCTATAGAAATGTAGAAACATTATGTTGGAAATTCAGACAGCTAAGCACTTGAACACTTGATGTCAGTCATATTCAGCAGAATAAAGGGAAAATAGAGTTGGAATGAAAAGAGAAAATCAGGGCTTGTGTAACTTGGAAGAGTAAGTATAGTAAGAAAAAGACTTAATATAAAGTATATACACAATGTCTCCTTGTACAAATATGTGCAAAGCTTCAGAGAATGTGTGCAACCTCTATTTAAACTATGACTCAAAACCTGTTTCCTCCCATAGGGAAGCACTTCATAAGATCAATCAATGTCTGAAAAACGACCCTAAAAACCTAAGTTTCTCACTGCAGGCCATAAAGTGGGCGTTAAGTTTGATGCAAAGCTTTACAAAACCAGGATAAAAATCTTTCTTGAATTAACATTATATGCACTTTAGTATTTTGACATAAATAAGCCTTCAAAAATATCCAGTATAAAATAAATATCTTTTAGTATTTAAAAACAAAGTTTGTAGTGATGGAGAAAAGTAAACAGTATAATGACACTGTCTGTAGAGGATAATACAAATATTCTGTTTCATTATTTAACCTAGTAGGACCTCAAATAAAAATCTGTGTACAAGACCTTACATGCATAAGAAGGATTTGATATTTTTACAAATAATGTGTACAATGTGTTAAGGAACTGGACCAAGAAAGGCAACCTAAAAACTGTAAATATAACCATTTTGCCACTAGATGGTGTCACATGCTTCAATGTATTCCAGACATGATAAGGCTGGGGTGTGGATTTTATCCGATCAGTCTAGCTGTTTATGAGGTTCTTTTCCGAAGTAAACAAAAGTTGGAAAACTCGTATAGCAGCTAATGCACGAAACATTCCTATCCTGGGCCAGAAATTAAGAGGGCAGAATAGATTTTAGGAGCCAGATCAATTTCACATGAGTACCTGCTTTGAGAGTGTTCTAAAAGGGCAGGGCAAAGGGGCATCCTTTGGACATATGTTGTCTTTTGGTGCAATACGTAAGACACAGCTAACGTATTGACTGAAGATGCCATTATTGTAACTGCAATTACGTCATAACTGTATAACATTTCATGAGTAGGTTGAATTTCAGTCCAAACATTTGTAATAAAGAAATGCAGATAACAGATTTTACCAAGCAACGAAAACCCAATTACAGGTTCTCACAATTAGATGAACAACCTGTTAAGTAAATAATTAAATCTGACTATTTTTACAACATATTTTTAGCCTTGGTGGTTCTTTAGAAACCCTTCAAAAACACACTGCTGACGGAACAGGTCAGCCTTCCATTTGGATATAATAAATCTGTCAAAAACCAGGATAAAAAATAATAAAAAACATATTTAGAGAACAAGTAAACTTTACTAGTCTAGCCAATGTATTACACCATTATAATAAAACAGAAACAAAATGAACAGGCAGTAAGGTAATATACTACTTATACATATACTATTCATAAAATAGCATTTACATTTATTTTACTTCCACTCTAGTCTAAAATGAATTGCTAATGTACATTAATAGCGCTATTAATACTTTTCATGGCAGTTTTGAATCTTAGTTTACAACTAAATAGACTCTAAAATGGCTAAGCAGATGGGACATAAGGTCTTTATCTTGTATAAACACCAGCTACTCATCTGCAGGATTGTCAGCTGCTCTTGTTATCTCTCAGTAGAAGAGCTTTAAAAATATGTCACTTTAGTTTCTTAAAGAGTTATAACAGAGACCTTATCAGCCAATAGTGTAACGCTTGAGACTCTCTAGGCTCTCCTGGCTGTTGTTCAAAATGTTGCTTGTGGCATCAACAAAACGTAATTGTGAAGACAGCAGTGATCAATTAGTAGTTAATATTCTGAGGTTGGCTTTTGGTGCTATATCGACTGTGTGGTTTTAGATTACAAATCAATGTTAACTGTGGCAGTGTGGTTAGGGTTATATTGTACAGGGTGTCTTGTATGTGTGCAGGTATAATTGCTCCTATACGCAGTTACTTAATGGCTACAAAGTTTTCCCATCATTGTGATGAAGTTATTCTGGGATTAAATTACTGGATTAAATTACTGGATTATTGTAATATGATAGAGGGTTATAGAAAGACACCACATACAAGACTGAACAGACATATTTATGAGCAAAAATATTAAACTACTGCCATGAATACAGTGTGCATTTAAAATTATATTGTTCTAATAGTATTATTAAGATATATTTATTTCCCATAACGCAAATTTGTTCTTTTATTTATTAATGTTTAGAAAAAATGTTTTCTATCCTATTTTTCTTCTTTTTGGTCAGTTTATGTTAAAGAGCAAAGACTCTAAAAGACCTAAATCTCCTTCCTCTTGCACTTTCACGCTGTTCTTTAAGGAAAGAGTTTTGATGGAGTCTTACTTTAGTCTGTACCACGCCTGATCTCTGGTCCCTCAGGTGCTCCAGGGTAGCAGCAATATCAATCTCCTTCGCACCTGCAACAGCCACATAACACCAGTTCAAAGTACCCAGAGTAATCCTAGATACATCTACTCTCTCCAGCTCTCTCGTTTTATGTCTGCAATTACATTCACCTTTCAATGTTGTACAAAGCTCATAGACCGTGTCCCTATCTTGTTTTAGCTGACATTAAACGCAGAGGGGGAAAACTTTTCTGAGAAACAAACAGCATGATTCTGTGTCTTGTACCAAAACAACTCCAGTATTGCACACCAGTACTATATTATATTCTAATATCAGTGAATAAAATACTATAAACTATAAAATATATATTGTTTCCCTTTTAGCTGTTAGAGTACAGTAGGTACAGTATGGTATACACTGTGAGTGATCAAAGTTGATTTTACATCCTGACCCATAAAAATGTTAATTTTGTTAGTGTAACCCAACGCATTCAGGTTGATTTAGTCATATTAAATATTATTATCACACTGTATAAAACAAATTCATTTAATGTTATCACATTAGCCATGATTTGCAAGTGACCTGACTAAACACTTTTGACAGTGTAGGTAAATCTTTTATAATAGCTTTATCACATTTAGCCAAAGCCTGTACTTAAAACAGATCATTTGAATACTACAGCACTGAGATTCTGAGATGGTGACCAGTACAACTACAGCTGTTGAAAACACAGACACTAAACCTGCACACAGTTTACACTCTGTGCTGTTGTTCCCATTCAAATAAACTTTCAATGGCACCATTGATGGCACCCAAACTGTAAAGTGAATATAAAATTTTTCACATGGTGGAAAGAGGGAAAGGCTGATTAGCAGAAATCTCCCTTTCACCTTTAGTTTGAATGACTTTTTCTACAGAACCATTGTTGCCTCTCCTCATAAATGAGAGGAAAGCAGGAGAGGTCTAACAAGGCCTTATTTTTCATTCATTCTTCAAAAAAGAAAGACCACCCCTCCTCTCTCTACAGATAGAGAGAGACAGAGAGAGAGAGTTTGAGAACGAGGGATAAAGAAAAGCAGGAATCCTTATAGATGCGTTCTGAAAGGCAGTGAGTGCAGCTGGGGTTCCAGCCTCAGAAGTGCTCCAACACTTTCATGTCTTAAGAAGTGCAAGATTCCTAACTTTAGGGGGAAAAGAGAGAGTGGGAGTGAAGGAGGGGGATCGCACAAGAAAAGGCTTTGGAATTAAATCGGCATTCTTCACTAATTTACAATTCATTCCTTGAGATGAAGAAAAGAGAAAAATACGATGGGGTGTCTGTGGAAAAAAAGCAAATGAGAGAGGAAGAAATGAAGAACAGAGAGAGGAATGGAAGAGGGAGACTTCTGTTGTTTAGGACTTTCTGGAGCTTTGATCACAAGGGTGAACACTGGAAATTGGGCAACCTGGAAGCCCCTCCTTCAGAGAGAGCAGACAAAAGGGAGATGGAGGGGGCTCGTGTGGGCTGAGGCTCCGGGCCCCTGACAGCATGGGAAAGTGGCACAAATGTGGTGAAACTTTCCCTTGCATCTGGCCTTTGATCCCCATGGAATAATCTATGGCCTATGATCAGGTCAGGAGTTGGGATGGAAAGTGAAGAGGATGGGGGGTGGTGCTGAGGGTAAATGCATGGATGACCTCACCAGATGGGGTCAGGAAAAATGCTGGTGGTGTTGGTGGAGCGGTTTGGCCGGGTTATAAAGGTAACATCTGTCTACATATCTGGATTCAGATGACTTATTGACATTTTTAATTATACGAAGTTCATTTTAATATGCAACTCTCATTTGCAGGAGCGAATGCAAGTGAGAATGCACACTACATAAGTCTGAAGAGAAAAAGCACAGAATCGCAAGTATGATGGGGTCTGCAGTGATCACACAAGGTGAATACTGAATTCATTTCTGTCTTAGCTTCTCTCTGTCCTTCATCTTTTGCTCCCATTAGATGTTAAGATCCTTGATCATTCATTACGGTTCTCACTCATCTCTTAATGCATAGCAAGACCTTAATCTGAACACTGAAACATTTGCTGTTTAACAGCATCTGTTTATTTCTGCTGTGCGTTCTTACCTTTGGCCATTTTATTCAGAACCATGTCTATCAGAATGTAAGTTCCACTTCTTCCAGCCCCGTCACTGCAAATTAAAAAAGAAACTGGTTATCAGAAAAGAGCAGACCTTCGTGAATTACAAATACAAAGTGTTTAAATGGAAAACAAAATGCTCATTTCTGTGTTGCATTACAGCCTCATTGTTTGCTGTTGCATCATCCTTCAACATTCCCAATAATTCTGTCACAGAAGACTGTGCTGTTATTTTCCTTCTCTTTGCATAACTAAACTGAATTTGCCAAGATCTAATGGGTGTGTGATTTGCCAACACACACACACACACACACACACACTCATCCGATTTTACTACTGGAGATATTGAAACCTTTCAATACATACTATTTTGCATATGCAATGTTTATTTGTTGTTGTGGTATTTACCTGCAATGAACAATTATTGGACAAGACCTGCCCCGGTAGCACTTGTTAACCTTTCTGTAATGACAGAAAAAAGAAGCCATTAATATTACAAGTGTTTAAAAGCAGATGTGGACATATGCATGTGCATAGACGTTATGGTAAACTGCAGCATAAATGTGCATGAACATATGGCATTGCTTAACATCAACACATCGCTGTCAGGAACAAAACAACAGACCTGTATATTAAAACTGTCCATCAAAATCATCTACAGACAAATAAATGCCATGTCAAACAATTAAAACCACTGAAGAGGCTGTTAAATCCTGCACATTGTGACAAGCTATTAAGGAAATGATGGATGATTTGGTTAGCTGTCATCATCCAAAACACATTAACCTTGCGCAATTATCATGCCTGCAAAACCATCGGCCTTGCAGGATTTTAACACGCAAACACACTGGTCTTGTTGCCATGGAAACCTACTGCGTTAACGCATTGTTTCTCTCGTCCAAAAAAACTGCAAACCTCAAGGCTGATTTCTCAGGAGATGCTAAAAGATCTTCTTCAGATCACATCTAAACACTCACAAGAAAAATTCCCAATTCTGCCCAACCCAGACTGCACGTTTAGCTTTGTTATTTAAGAGACTTTGTTATTTAAGAGACATTTCTGGTAGCATCAGATATCAAAGAATTAGGGTACAATATGTAAATGATGTAAAGTTTCCCACAGAGATAAGAGATAAACTGTAAAAGGTGACATAAAAGTTTGCTTCTTTGCACTAGTTGCATTTTAGATGAGGCAAATCTGCAGACAGGACTTTCATGCATTAGGGCCGCTAGGGGAACAGTGTGTGTTTTTGGGTAACAGAGAGGGAAAGAGATAGAGGGAAAGATCTGACGAGTGAGAGATGAGGGTGGGGGGGCAAGGAAAAATCAAGGGCCTGGAAGAAGAGACACAGTTTCCAATGATCACTTTTGTGACTATGCAACTGGGCTCATATAACTAGCTGCAACATCACAAAAATGACACTGGCAACCGCTAATTAGCTGGCCAACCAAAAACTAGAGAGGTGAGTGAGGAGTGTGTGACAGATTTAGTGTGAGTCATGACAGTTTATGAGACAAGACTGTGTCACGGGCCTTTGGGGAAATGTTCAGAATGGCAACAGAAACCAGAGCAAGTCAAACACAAGCACCAGGGTAAAAGCCATCTCACCAAAGCCTCAATGTTCAAGGTGTCATTGAAACTTTGGGAGAATGTTCTTAGATGGTGCTAAAGGAAACAATGACATTGTAACGGGTATGCTAAAGAACATAAGACAGACATATCAACATGTGGCTCAAATGGTTTGTGATACAATATTAAAAACACTTTTCAAGAGGGTTCTAGGAGCAGGAGTCAAATCAGGGATCATATATAAATCATCAGTGGACTGCTGGTAGGGGATCAGATCCACCTTTCCCTCTTATTTAATCTTGCATGAGATCCAACATCAGCAGTCCTAATCTAAGATGCATTATACATATGATCCAACATGATTCCAGGCTTCAAAAACACCAGAACTACATATATTTCATTTCAAATGTCAAAATAACTTCTAAGGTATACACTTATACAATACATTTTAACAGACATTTCTCCTACACAAACGATGTGATTAGTAGCTATAACGTGAACAATCTGGAAATTCAAACCCTACAGTTGTGCATAGGATAAATGCTTACATAAAGTATGGATTTGCCATAATTCATGAATGTTGAATTAATGTTTAATTGGTAAACAATTCAGAGTAAGCCTTATAAAGCTCTGAGTCAACAGCAGGAAATCCTACAACAGACTGAACACAAAGCGGTCAGTCAACTCTCAGAAAAACAGTCCATACATTTTTGTAATGAGAACACACATTGGCAGATTGTTCTATCAGGAATAAATAAACAGAATATAAAAGCACAGTGGAACAAGCTCAAATTTGTTTCTGTATGGACAACAAAACTGGAAACTTAAAAATCTTGACTAGTTGTAGGTGTTTATCGTCCTGTGTTGTGGTTGTTAAATTCTTTAAGGTTTTACCCTAGAGGCCCATTGCATTTGTCCCTAATGCTAACAGCATGTAAAAAACAAGCGGGTTTATCCTGCCATTGGTTTTATTTTCTCTTCTGTCTTATTGCTGAATGTTTAAATTTAATTGAAGCGTTTCTACAAGATTTTTTGTGGTGTGAAGGCCATGTATTTGCTACTACAAACACGTACATATGTGTTTTTTTTTTGTGTTAGGACAATCCAGTCAATAGAAGTCTATTGATAAAGAACACAAAGATGTTTGTGAAAACTTATTAAGATGAGAACCACACAGAGACTGGCATTCTGGCTTTTACATGATGGTGAAATTGAGCAGCAGGACACATACCTGCGGAAGTCCAGCAAGGTTCTAGCAGACTCTGGAACATTCTTGTCCATCCATGACAGGAAGTGGAACTGAGTCACTGTGCGGGTCTCATTAGTCTGGACGTTCTTCAGGTAGAAACTGCGCACCAGAAAATCATCGCACCAGATATGCTCGGAGACCAGATTCACCTTCAAGAACATCAGAAGAGTGTGACTTACAGTATCATAGCAACATGGAGCCTCCCATTATTAACTCAATCAATCAATCGGCCAATCCCAATACAAGGATATATGTTATATAACATGAATCAAGATTCAAGTGTAAATTATGTCATTAGCTGGTTTAATATTGTAACATTTTTAGATGCAGCATGCAGGCGTGGAAAAGAGTGACCAATACAATACATTAGATTACATCTAATTACAATACCATACAATACACAGAAATATATTAATTTGGCTTTGGAGTGACATGAGGTAGATTTTTGAGTGAACTATTTCTTCAAAACACTTAAAGTAATAAAAAAACATCCTGTAAATATATCAAAGTGGAGATGGGAAAGTTAAAACACAAGTGACTTTCCACAAGTCATTACCTCATATATATGGTAGAGATCAGAGCCCTCGTCTGGCCAATACTGATGACACTGTTTGATACCGTTTTCAGCAAGAGGTGTTAACATGACAATCACCACACAGCCACTCTCCCAAACCATCTGCACAACAGAACACACAACAGTGAATAACTAATTGAGTAGAATAAGACAAAAATGAGTATTTAAAACAAAGCATCACCCACTTCAGTAAGTGTGAGTTAAGATTTTCAAGACAGCTCTCTTTTAAAACACAACTGGTCTTAATAGCTCCACCTCACTTGTCATTGTAACTGAGGTTTAGTTCCCACATCCCACCCTACCTCTCTCGTCCTTTTTCTCTCTCTCTCCTTCCACCTAAAAAACTTCCTCAGCCTTGCTCCATTTCCTCTAATCACACTTCTGTTGTGTCCTTCAATCATAGAAAGGCCCACTGTGGCCATTAGGAAAATGAGGGAAAACACTGACTTTTATGGGAGCAATAAAATACAATGGTCCTGCTAATAAAATAATCAAACTCGTGTGCCACACGTCCCCACAGAGACATTAACATAGATATGTAGAGGCATTACAATGTGGTAAAAGTGGTTTAAAAAGCAATATACAGTTATTATTATAAATATGTTATCATTTTTAATCTTACAAAACACTGGAGATGGTACTGATGAAAAATACCACGCCTAAAACGCATGATTATGTGCTATGAGGATGATTACAATACAAAACAGCTTTCATTGAATTTAGTTCTTAAATGAATTTTTATTTTGTGTTATGTTTCATCATAACTTATAGCAGTCCTACGCCTACACTGATAAGATCTTGTTTCGATTATGTTCACTGTACGTGTTAATGGTCCAAATATGTTAAAATATAAAGTGTATTCAGCCCAGTTTCCTGTGCGGTTTGAGCTGTTATGATTCACGAGCTTGAATACATCACAAAGCTTTATTCTTTAGTATAGAAGACTCTGGGAATTGAAGGTCATTGGAGGAGCTCATACTAACGTTCCAGACCAGGTGATCAAATATTGTGTTTAAGCTTTGCGGTGCAATATGCAGAAAAGGTCAAACAAAACCAACAAACAAACATGTTTCTGAAACAAATCAAACAACCTCCTCCACAGTGAACAGTGCTAAAATCGCTGTGAAGTGCTGTGTGCTTGTCACAATGTACTACAAAAATACTGTGTGAATAAAACTCAAAAGACCCTGAAATTTATTTTTCTGCTTATAACACATGGAAGGTACAAATGTCCAGTTCAAACTTTCACGCTAAACATCTGGAGAGATCTGAGAAACCACAATTGCTGATCATCAGCACTTGTCTTTAGTACATGTAAAATACCTGAAATGACCTGAAATGGCTATATATAATTATACTACTACTGTATATATGTATATATAATATGTATATATAACTATTTATAAGTCTTGGTTGGATCTTATATTTTGTTTCTGTCTTTGATCAGTTTGGGATGTACTGTATACTTTGAACTTTAAATGAATGACTTTGTTTTATTTAATTTATTTCACTCTGCTGTTTTTGGTTTTATTTCAATGACACATTTGGAAATAGTCCCAAAATCCTAAAAGACATGCCAAACTTCATTTTCATGTTTACTTTGGAAAAAAGGATTGCACACATTTTGCATCATTTTAAGCTTTTATCATTGGGTTCTGTTTCAAAATGAGAACCCATATGACTCTGTAAACCTTTAAAAGCTCTGCTTTTTTATATGAACCACTTTTCTTTAATAAAAAGGAGCACTGAGACAATGACATGTTAATTGACAGGGATTAATGCAAGCAGTTTAATTTAAATGGAACTTTTAATTGGGCTTTCTGGATTCAGCACTCGGCTGACAGTCTATAATTCATCTGTATGAAATTAACTTAATTTAGACCATTAATTTTTCTGCCGGTAATTGACAAAATGACAAATACAAACAACCAATAACATCAATTAGTGCACACCCACATGTGTTAGTAAACACAGCTCTGTGATTATAGAGGGTCAAGTGAAAGCAACACATTACCACAGTCAATTTATTAAAATGCAGATTCTATCTGAGGTTTCCATTTAACACCATCTACTTATCTAACCTTTAAAAAAAACAGTACAAACAAACTTTCAACAACTTTCAAAATTCCTGCAATCTGCTGACTGTTTATTAAAATATTTCCTTAAAAAATTCCTGGTAAAAAGCATCTAGGTGTTTTCTTAAAAGCTTTAAAATCATTAATGCTAACTTTTAAAACAAACAAACAAACAAATTCCATCCATCTGTAGCAAAAAATTCCCAAGATAAGCTTGTATTGAAGGTTGGTTATCAAAATATACTAACCCTGTATATACTAATCCTGACTCTTTTAAAAAAAAAAATTATTTGAAACATCTGTGTAAGACAAAGGGTTCAGATCAAGTCCTTTATGCAAAATATCAGTGATGAATCCCAAACCTTATGGGACCTTTGGCCCTTTTAATTAAAGCAATATGGTGTAACAGCTTTATCTAGACAGGTAGAAGGTGCCCCTTCAAACTTAAACAGCATTTCAGAAAGGCCTAGTTTTGCCTTTCCTGATTGCTCATTCTGTACACAGTGAATGCATTCACCATTTACTTTGAATATAATTTATTTTTGTGTATACTTGTGAATTATGTAAATACATTATGCAATGGTAATTTTCATTAACGGGTTTGTTTGAATAAGGTTAATATGATTAAAGGAACTGTGCCCACTTCAATTATTATTATTTTTCTAAAATACAAACAAACAGTACTTTTGAATAATTTATCATGGCCTTAATAGAGCAGACCAACATTCTTCTACTTGCATTATTTTCAATGCTGCTTAGATGTGGACCATAAACAGTAACATCTTACCTGCCAGAAGTCTGCCACAGTGGAGGAAAGAGGACCTTGAGCGCAAATGTACGCTGGGTTTCTGGGATCATGGTCCATCTTAAAAGAGAAACGATAAAGTATATAAATATTTATGGCTTAACAAAATGTAAAAGACGTTCAGGTTTGTGACTCTGATCTTGTCTTTGAAATAAAAACAATGTATCTGAAAGCTGATGTGACAATGTAGATTGGTATCAAGTTCCAGACATGTTCCAAAAACCAGAATGTCTAGAGCCATGACAAAAATGCTCAATTGTAATATCTTGTAAAGTTACTATGGAGCTCTCCTCTGAGTCCAAGCCTCTATCTAGCTGCACAGTTTTGGTTTTGTTATTTATTTGCTTTCTGAATGTGCCTTCGATCTTTGGGGAAGGGGTAAACAAACACGCTGCCAAGAGAAACAGAACGTCCACGCCATACTGGACATGTTTGCAGTTTAAAGCTTGAGAGAGAAAACGCGAAAGGGAAAGCAAATCAAATAAAGAGAAGGCACAGAGGCATGTCGCTAATGAGAGCAGAGTCTTCTCTCTCACGATCACCTCCCCTCTTCTGACCCCTCTCTGCCTCTCTTTCTCATTTTATCTCCTTCACATCCTCTGTGTTCCCTTTCTATATCGTTCCATCAACTCTTTCTCTCTCTGCTCTCCTGCCTCTCTGAGCATGTGCGTTCTTTAATACCTCTGATTAAAGCCGGCTCGGGGAGTAAAGCAAGGCATCTCTCTAATCAAACACATTTATTGATGAGCGACTCGGTGGCTGGAGGTGGGTGTCTGCGTAATTGTGTGTCTGAGTGAAAGCTTTCCCGATGGTCCCAAAAGCTAATGACGGAGGGGAAAAATTTGATATGGATGTGAACTATGACATTTATAACGCACAAGCCGCAATTAAATAATGACAGGCAAGATCTTCACAAGTACTTCAGCTTATCAGCAGCAAAACCATAACAAGCAAAAGTAGATTTCAAACCACAGCAAAGACAATCCACATGCTAAATGCCTTTAATCGAATAGCTTTGCAAACTGTCTGGCAAATGGTCAAAATGGAACAGCTTTCCATAGAACATTGATCAATCCAGCATGCATTTATTTTTATGCTTAAAAGTAAGAATAATCCATGTCTACAAGCTATGACTTCTACTATGTGTATATTACTATATCTGTGTGTGTTGTTTAGTGTCTGGTCTTTCACCCTGAACATTAGTCCAGCACACAGCAAGCAACAGCTCATTCACACGCTGTCCATCAAAGAAAAGCTGACATCAAACTCTATTAATCACGTCTCTCAAGCAAATAAACAAACTATTCACTGACTCCAACACATTCTGTTCTCACAGATATTAAAGACACTGTCTGGCTGCATTACAGTAGAGAATCCGTATGAAATGTTGTCTTATAAAAAAAGTGGTCATCAGACTGGAATGTGTCCATTTTGAGCTGCAAGAAAAGCGTGTTTGCTGTTAAGAGGTGAAGTATGCAGCCTTGTTAGGGTGTCAGACCTGAGCTTATAATATGAAGGGAGGGTTGGAGAGGGTACGAGACTATAAAACAAGCTCCAGCCACTTCAAGCATTGCTGCTGGTCTTTCATGTCTGTGTGCTTGCTTGTCCTCAAAGTATTATTTATAAAACATAGCACTGCTAATAAATACAGATTTAGGCCATTTTTCGCATGTCCAAAGTGCTCTAATCCTATTTTGTTAATGCTAATCAGATGCTACGGCTGTGAGTGTGTGTTTGCTAGCACATGTCTTTCTTTGCAAGTGTGTTTGAGAGCATGTATGTCTTTAAAGCACAAAAGCTAATCGCAAAGCTATTCAGAACTTTTGCTAAAGTAATTGCATGGTTCGGTACTTCTGAACTAATTTCTCTATAGTGTCACAAAAAGATCAAACACCACTGCATGAGAGAGATAGATACAAACCCCATGGTTACAGTGAATGACATGCACACCCATTAGCATGGCAGAAAATGGATATAATTGCTTTGCACAACCTTAATTGTTGGCAAGAGCAATTTAAGGGTAGAGCAATTATATATACACAAGACAGCTAATACCGGCAGTCTATATGAAACTGCTTTTTGACTACCCGTTCTGTATAAAGGGAGTTATTACAATCGATCTGTCATTTGTGCTGTTAAAATCTAATTACTTAAACCTTGGATTTTTATACGATTATCAGCAAAATTCAACACCCTACGATGGCTTATAGGAGAAAATATCTGACAGAAGATCACTGAAGATTAAGACAAAGGATGAAAATGTAGATCTTGTTTATGAGATTTTTTTTAGTTTTATATTCTATTTACACAACTACTGAAAATGTGGAATATTTAATATACAAAACAATTTTGCTAATGCACTTTAAACTGCTAAATACTATTGCTAAGTTACTAAATACTACGAAATACCTAAATGTTTGAAAAGTAATGCTGCCCAGACATCATCTGACCAACATTATTCAAAATGCTTTGTGCGTATAAGACAGAAACAGGGTAATAGAGAATATTACTGAACCTCAAACGCTTCATAACTGAAGCAGTGGGTGTTGGTGTGAGGTTAAGAAAAAAATATCACCAATGATTTACTTTGAAGCCATTTTGCTTTCTTGCAGCTAATGAGAAAGAAGCTACAAACATTGACAGACATAATTATCACAGTTTTTGAAACGCACATTGCCAAATCCCCGCTGTGCTTTAATTACCGCGCCTCCATGCGTTTGTCTCCGCACCAGCGGATCAGTGCACCCAACCCCGACTGCAGCGCCAAGCCCTCGGGGAGGGGAAAGAGGGGCTGCGCCTGCTTGTGCCTTTTGTTTCTTCATTTGATGAGTTGGAGTCCAAAAATAACAGCATGTAGAATGACTCAGTTTGACTTTCTCAGTGTGATGTTGCTACACAGGTATTATATTGATTAGCATTATGTGTATGTACTGATTAAAAGGGAAAAACAAGAATTACAGCTCTTGTATTGTGTCTCTGCTGGCGCTGACATCACACAGCTGTGTCTTTGCTTTGTTTCCTAAAGCATTTGTGGATAATTTTTATCCATAATGTGGCTACTTTTTTGACCTATTATGTTCAATGAAGAGCATTTTTTTTAGTTTTAAAAAGTTTTAAAAAGACTCTTGTGTCTGTTTTTGTCATTATTTCATTTAGCGTCTGCACTTCTACATATACATGAAACAGCATATTTAACAGTCTTAGAAGTCAACAGTGACTGCTGATTCACAGAAAACAGACGAGAAGAAAAAAAAGGGGAAAAGATCTACGAATAAATGAATAAAATATAAAAGCAACACACTAATTTCAAGGGAGAGGTAAAAAAGAAACAGTCCGGGTTTACAGTCCAGGCGATTAGCACCAGTAAACACTACAGCTATGTGCTGAAAAAGCCCATGTTTCCATCACACAGGCTTTTTAAACTACTTTTAAGACTTACGGTTCATGTTTACTTGCATGAACAGGTCTAATATGACTGTTATGTAAAAACTTAACATAGTTTTGCTACTTACAATGGGACTGGCGTTGATGTAATCAGATCCAGATTGGTTATTTTCTGGCTTTAGTATCACTCTGGAATGATCATCTACAGTATTCACAGACAAACAGACACTGATGTAACATTCAGTTATATAAAACACGCAACCTCTTACGCAACTATCCCATTCAAAGTTCTGATCAATAAGACATTGATAGAGAAAGCTCTTTACTTTATATTAATGTCAATTGTTTTTGTCAAAACAGAATGAGTTAGTCTGTGACAGGCTGTGCTGCTGGTTTTACACCAGACCTGTGGCACAGTGCACAGGAAACAAATGTGAATTCACTTGCAGCTGATAGAACTGGTGAAACACTCACACACAAGGACGCCGAGTGGGCGGTTGCGCTGGACGTTCTGTTTCTGCTGACCCACTGCACACGCTGCTGGCTCAGCCTGATAGCTACAGAGAGCCTCCCACTCCTTATCCAGACGATCCTTATTCTGCAGGTGATCCTCCATGTACGACTGCATGACATGAGAGAGATAGAGAGAGATAGAGAGAGAGTGTGTGAAAGCTCAAAAAGTTGCTTGTTGGTTCCTAATGTTGACACGGTGAATACAACAACTATAATATTATGCATAACCCAATGAAAAAATAAAATCTCATGTGCATTCCAGCCAAGACGATATATAAACATATAAAGCATATATACACCTGTGTTATAGGGTTATATTTGTTCTGTTTATACACCAAAACGTGCATGTTCCATGTTCACGTGCTTGTGTGTTTCATGAGCGTTTTGCTTGTCATGTATTAACTCTCCCACCCTCCCTAAATCCAGAAAGTAAAAAAAGCTCTTTCGCCTGCTACAATCCAGCTTTTCCTCCAAGGCCAACTATCGCTTTCTGTGCTTTCTCTCTACCCAACAATACAATCACTCACCTATCCACCTTTAGACAGACAAGAGCTCCGACCCGCTCAGCACGGGAATCGTAGACAGTAATCCTAAACATGCACCACAAAAGAAGAGAGACGCAGAAAGAGAGAGAGGGAGAGACAGAGGGTTTGGAGGGAGGGGGCTTGTCCTGACAATCACACATGCAATTAAGACTGGTGAAAGGGCCGGGCATGCCAGTGCCTCTTCAGTCGGCTTCAATCACTCCTTTTCACTGCTTGCACAAATGCTGATAAGATTGTCTGCGCTTAAGCCGCCTTCCCAAGAAGCCCAAATTGAATTCAACTGAGACAAAGGAGAGAGAGAGAGAGAGAGAGAGAGAGAGAGAGAGAGAGCCTGTAGTTTAGCTGGCCAGAGTGTAAGTGTTGTTTGGCGGTTTGCATCTTGTTTTTTGGCTGCTTGTTTCTGGCCCTCCATTGTTAACTCATGAGAAGGGGTTACCTTGTGTTTTTGTGTCCATGTGTGTGTGTGTTTATGGCTTTATTGTGGGTAAACAAACAACACACTCACCATGTCAAGAATCCCATTGGCCCTTACAGAAAAAACAATCATCATCTAATGTCACATTAAAACAATTCTGCCTAATAGATATATTATCTAATAGATATATTTCTCTTTTGAATAGCTTACAGCCTCTCTCTAGACAGTGGGCAGACTGTTCTGGGTCTGTGGTCTACACAGAGCTTGTCATTAGAAATGATAAAGTGTGTGACAGCCTGCTTAACAGAAGACATTATGGTTCAAATTCATTATTTAGTGGAGAAAAGACTTTGATTAAATGCCACTGTAATAAGATTAACTGAAAAAGTCCAGTACTGTAGGACACAAATATCCTTACTTTAATTTAAGAATATTACATACATTTTTAAAGCATGTACATACATTGACTCATGACAATGATCACAATATCCATGCTAAGTTATGGTCTTGACTGACATTTAAAAATTTAATACTAAAATCAAAGCACCTTACCACAGATCCACTGCCATTTCTCCCAGAACCCTCATGTTCTCATCAATATATCACAGGAGAAATAAATTACCCTGCAATCAGTTTACTTCTCTTCTTTCTGAGTGCCACGAGCTACCAAATGTCAACTATAAGTGGCCATATATGGCTGCCATGAGGGCAGTTTGTTTTTTTGGAAGATATCTGACCTTCTGCATACTGGACATTAAGTTTTCTTCTATGTTTTTCCTTTTCCAGTATCACGAGAAAGGAGCATCTGTCCTGTGTGTTTCTGAGTCCATGTGTAACTGTAACTCCTTCTATTTGTCGTCTCTAATACCACCTCTATTAGCAAGATGATGCGTGATTTAATCAGAGACGGGAGGATCTGGCAACAAGCCAACCATTTAATCACCTGGGTACTTCTCTCTCTGACAGGCAACAGTCTTTTTTCATTTTACACTGAAGAAACTCAGTCCATCTCTTTTATAAGCAGCTAAAGCAACATAAAATAAGTTCTAAACAAAGCAGATAGTTACAGATTTTTAAATGCACACATTCTTTATACGCAAAACATCAAAGATCTGTTGTTTTGTTCAGGCTACAAAAAGCACAGACGCAACCTTTGTCTCTCTGCTTTTATCTTCCACGCTGTCTACGATACAGATGTGTATAATAAACACAGAACAGTGGAGCAACAGGGGTCATCTGTGGAGCTGTCCAGGGTTCTGAATTGGCTCCTCACCATCCTGCAATTGCTTTATGTAATGAAAGGGTCAGATACCCCGTCTAGATCCCTGATTCTTATACCAGTGTGTATAAGGATACACAATTTGTCGGAAACATCCAATGCAAACCTCGCATTTGTATGCACACTGTACATTAGACCCATATAAATATATAAAAACAGAAACACACAGCCCAATCTATCATGAGCTGCAATAATTTATAGATGCATATAAATATTTGGCTGAAAAACTATATTTTCAAGTGATGAAATGTACGGCATGTGAAAGAGAAATAGCTGTTTTGGGGATTGAACAGACCTTATCGTACTGCGTGCTTGTGGACGGAAATCAAATAAGCAGCATATATTAAACCACAGAGAAAAACAGTATGATGTCAATCAGCGTAAGATGGGAGAACAGAGGGCCATTAAAATGCTGGGCAGCTCCACTGCAGATGATACTGGGCTATGGAAAATGCATTCTCTAGCTTTGCTCTTATCTTTGAGGAAGGATGAAAAAATATGCCTTATAGCATCCTGACATACTGGAAGATTACACTATCAAAATAGTTATTATTTCATAACCCGCTTTTGATTTCACCCATTAAGAGATGGATAGTGTACAAGCAGTAACCTTTGACAGTACATTGCACAAGCTCGTAGTGCAGTCACTGACTGGAGATCAAGGCTGGCTGTAATTCTGAGAGTTCTTTGGTACCACAAAGCATTATTAAATCAATCAGAACATTGGGAAATCATAAAATTGGTAGCGTTTTGTAAACAGATCTTTGGGATGTTCTCAGGTTGCACTAAATAACACAAACCGAATCATCGATTTATCGCTGGTGTAAAATTTAATTGTTTCTAACACAGCCTATGGGACAGAACTGCCAAGTGTTGCTTTGATGTTCTATGAAGCTCTATGATGCCGTTTCAAAACAGCTGAAAAAACATGATTAAGTTGTCGCCACAAAACTTCTGAATGCTTAAACAGTGGCTTTGTAATTGTGTAAACTTAAGCACATGCATCTCTGCTTAACGACGCACATAGTTTTATTAGCTGCTGAACAAAACGTCAACAATGTCGATAAGAGCCATCCATTACAGGAAAACACAATACGCTAAATGAATCAACTCAGTGGCTGTCTCTGGCTCCACTGTTGGATGTATGATAGATTCCCTGCTCGGTAATGAACACAGCGCTACCAGGCACCTATCAGTCTTTTCTGTCCAAGCTGTGCTCAGATGAATAAAACAAAAGTTGGGACGAAATTAAAACGATCCATTGTGTCAGAAAAGCCAGAGCCCATGGGGCCCTTCCGACCCTTTCAGAGCAAAACAAACACAAAAGTCTCAAACAAGTGACGGATGTGAGAAACGGGGGAAGGAAAAGAGACAGAGAGGGTGTGTTTTGATGTACATAGGGTATATTTATGTTCTGGCTCTGTACAGACAGTATAAAAAGTACTGAATATAAACATATATACCGTTAGTCTCTTGCTTAGATGATTAACATACTTTCCATTACTATAGGTTAACATAAGCTAATCTTGTGTTAGTTTATGTTAACATATAGAACTTTAATGGGTGTGGCTCTATTTACCAGTATCATGTGACCAGTGGAGATGTCCATGTTGGTTTGAGTAGGTTCCTCACTCCAGGAAGATGTACTGCTGCGGGCAGACGGGCTCTGCATTGGTCCGTCACTAAACTGCGAGGACACGCTGTTAATGCGTGATGTGTGCGACGGGTGGAAGACCTCTGATCGCTCTCCCCGCTCTGATGTCTGCACCGCCATGCGCTGGCGACAGAGATCCTATGGAGAAAATGGACAAACATTATCACTGAAGACATTATCTGTGGCAAGACATAAAGCTGTTGATCAACCGAATAAAATCACAAACTACAGCATCAGAGCACTATAACGGGCATTTATATAAATAAAACTCTTTTACTATGAGAACATGCTGATGTTACATCAGGACAGAACCGTGATAGAACTTTTTATTGCTCCATCTCAAAGGATACATTCACAAGTTACATCACTGTCTACTCAAGAAGACTGGCAGACAGTTTAATTAAGAATTATTTGTCTGTGAAAATGTAACAATATAACATAAACCCTTATAGCTGAAATACATCATCTACATTCACACAATAAGTCTTAATGCATCATATCTAACACAGACCCAGACATAAGGTTTCATTCTCAAAATGATGAAACATAATCAAGCATATTCACAATATAACATGCTATTAAAAACTACCTGAAAAAATAAAAAAATGATACTAATTTTCTGCCTGCCTTTAATGTCACAGTTTAACACTGACATTCTCAGTAGATTCTGTTAAGGGTCAGAATAATGGTATGGTTATACTCAAGGATAAAAAACAGTGAAGCAGAAGTGATGGAGTGCTACTAATTTGTTCTTAAAATGCCATTAGAAACATTCCCAAGTTAGCAATTTATTTACAAAAGCAACAGAACAGATTGGAAAATAATTGCTCTCTTACTCTCTTTCAGGCTATAGCCAGATAAATTGTCAACCAATTGCAAATACAATATTTACAGCTATAAGTCTTCCTTTTGCCCTAATGGTTTCTTCACTGACATTATGTCTTTCTAAGCTTGCATCACTTTGGAATTATATTTTCCAAGCTTCTATCTACTCAAACAAGAAATCAGAAAGGGAACATGAGTAAAAATAGTCCATCACTGTTGAGTGACTTTGATTATATCTATCAAATCTCCCCTGATAGAGGTGGTTGCATCAAGGGGAGAGAGTTTTTAAATCATCTTTTCAAGGATCACTGACTCTGTAAGGATATCAGATGGTTGTATGATTGTACAAGCTGGATTCTGAAAAGGATCTTCATTTGTGATTTAAAAAGGTACAGAATACTTGACAGAGATACAGGTGTCATTAGACTCAACCTTTTCCGTTCTGATTCTTTGTATAAAATAGCATGTGGAAATAACTCTGCCTGACAGATACTGCTGAAAGAAGAAATGCTGAAGTGTTATGCCTGTCCCTGTGACAGCTTTAGATTCTGTACGTAGCTAAAAAAGAATCTGACTGTGGGATGCTATTGTTTAGCCATCAGAACACTTTAAGGCATTCTATCTGTCAGTCATTTTACAAGTTTGGGTTTGCTGACATCAGGCTTGTTGACATTTTTTGTG
>JAZGTK010000021.1:0-68593 GCA_036877625.1 Ambastaia sidthimunki | reverse complement strand
CTAAGAAGAGAGGAGGCGGTCTGCGTCTAGCACAAACTAACAAAATGGCTAACATCACTTAAAGGAACTTTTAATGAATAGCTCTAAAGTACTCTACAATATTTATAAACATTCATAAGAAAATAAATACATTCAGACGATTACTTTTTGAAGCAGCTGATGCAATAAATCACAATACAATGGCTCTATATAAGAGCAAATGTCCAATATTTGTTTAGAAATAAGTGATCAGACTAAGGCTGACAGGCAGGTCGGTGAGGGGGTGTGGAGGGTCGGAGGTGGAAGTTCGGTGTCTGACTAATGGAGCTCCCTCAGTGAGAGAAAGCAGGAGGGAAGGTGGTGGGGGCGACACGGAGGCCACAGTGCCCTAAACAAGGTTATAGACAGACAGTAGGCTGGAGTTCACCCTTAACACTAATATCTATCTATGTCTACCATGAGTCAGTCTGACCTAAAGGTAATAAAACTGCAAAAACATGAGCCCACACACAGATAAAATTCTATCTGTTCATTTACGCCAGCACAAATACATTTTAAAATTACATTTACATCAAAATTATTCAGCAGTCGCTTTTATGCAAAACAACTTGCAAATGAAAACTCTCAACAACAAAAGCAAATGAGACAGTGACAGGAAAAGTGCCACAATGCAAAATTGCTCAGGAAAAATAGAGCAGAGATGAAAATGAGACACAGTGATGAAAGATCTGAAAGAAAGGTGGTGAAAGATTTGATGGTAGAGCTGGGAGAATAATTTCTCAGTTTCTTGTGAGTTACAGTGAAAGTAAGTAACTGCATAACTTGACTGTATAAACGTACAGTATACACTGAAAGGAAAATTAAGCATTTATATCTCCTGTAAATCAAGCATACAAATGATAAGGATCTTTCAATATTAAATTTGTTGCTGATTACTTCAACATGCATATTGTGTTTGTTTTCACTATAGTGCAAATAATTTAAGTAACAATAACCGTTTCGGTTATGTGCATGAACAAAATTGCAACCATTTATTAAGAGCACACAGTCCACTTACTGCTGGGCACTGGATTTGATGATACTGCATGGTTAAAATATGAGAGACAGACAGATATTGCATTTAAAGAACGCTGAGAGCAAACTGAAAGGCTGTCTCGTAACACTGACATTTTCCACACAGAGGCATTAATGGCAGACAAGATAAAATTAATTTAATTCAAGCAGATTACACAGGAAAAAAAAAAATTTTATAAAAGAAAACACGTCATATGGGGAAAATGTGAAAAGCAGGCCCACCCAGAGACCTGATTTTACCGTCATTAAGTCAGTCTGGGATTACAGGTAGAAAGTCTAAATTCACAAGAATTTGTATATAGTTGAAAAAGTTGTATATAGTAAATTAAGTGATAAATAAAATTAATTCTCCTCTCTTCATAGCAATTTTTTAACAAATGCCTTTTTACAGTTCTGTAAGTTTCCAGGTAGGATGTTCCAAGCATGTTAAAAGTGTTGCCAAAGCATATAAGGATCTAGGTTATCCCTAGATTATGTAATCCCAGGCTGACTCAAAGAAGGTGAGATCAGATCTTTGTGTGAGCCATGCTGTGTGTTTTAGGGCTACTTGTTCCTTCCAAAATGCATTGATTATTTTTACAATTAATGGTACAAAATGTTTGGAAATATATACTGGCAATTCCTACTGAAACACTTATGCATAGGATACAAATAAAAGTCCTAAAAGCAATTTTGTTTTTGAAGCATCCAATGTACACATTAAAGATGTAACTATATCTATCTATAAATAGGGATATAATAATAATAATAATAAAAATATTTTTACATGTATGTATATCAAACACACACACACACACACACACACTTACACACACACACGTATTTATAAAGAACAAAGAATACAAATGTAAGGGTGTAAGGCAGAACTGATTCTAATTGCATGTTTCACTGTAAGAGTCCCAGTGCACAAGACTGCATTCATTCCAGCTACAGCAGTAAGGAAATCCCTTACAAGCACACAGTAAAAGCTCTGTGTGCGCCTTTAATCTTATTCGCTTAAAAAACATCTAAGCAACCTAGCGGATGTGAGAGACCGAAGGCACTCACTATATACCACGATACACCACCATCACACACAAATTAAAATCAATGCAAAGTAATTAAAAGCAGAAATGAAAACATAACAAAGGTGTCAGGATATAATACGGGACAGAACCGTAATAATATTGACAAACATGGCTTATTTTATTGCGCTGATGTTCATGGAAAAGACTTCTCGACAAAGTGTGAAAGGTTTATTAAATATTGAAGGTGGGAGAGGAAGCCAATCGCTTGCACCCGGCGATCCAGTCTCGTTGAGTACAGCTGAGCCCAACACAATATCAATAAGCCTTCACCGCAAGCCCTCCCTCCAGGAGGCACGAAAGAAAGGTCATACAACAAACTCATTTCCCTGCTAAAAAGGGCTCTGCCTCAATTAGGATTCATATTAAACACTGCCGTCATGAAAGGACATCTGTGGCTGCTCCAACGGGTCATAATTAAGGAAAAGTAGCTTTAAATGAAATCCATTGCCTTTTGGTTAATGACCTACAATTGTTGTTGAGCAATTAAGAACTTAGATTATACCTGGTGATTACATATATGGACAGTGTTACTGTGGAGATGGTTTACTGGATGGGAGGCGAAAATAGTGTTTCAGGAGGACATATTTAGCATGTATTTAAAACAGGAAATAGCAACAACAACATCTTTGCACCTTTGACTAAAGCAAACCGGATTTAATGAACCAATTAAGTATCATCACACTTCAACATATTAACATGTATGATGTTTCAAGGTTAAATGAGAGTAGTGTAATTGGCTGAAAGAATCAGCCTGCTCTTACCTGATAGGCTGCTGTAGCATCATGGCCTGTGTCATTTCCTAAACCAGCAAGTTTGTCCTTCAGCTTATGGTGGGAACGATGGCGCAAACAGTACAGCGCCCCCGACATCCCCAATACCATGACAATAAAAACCATGGAGACCACCACCAGAATCAAAAAGTTGCTTGGCTCCACTTGACTGTGTTTGACGATGGGAATTTGGTTTAATTTGCCCCTCTAGAATTAGAAAAGACAAAAGTAAAACAGATAAACATTGGGAATTAAATACACAACATTTGAAATATTGACATGACCACAGTGCAACAACATTCAGCTGGTGGCAGCCATCAATATATATTTTTATATGCTTTATACAAACCAATTCTATCATCTATTATTTTCCAGCCTGCATATAGCCATACACATGCACAGACCTCTGGCTGACACTTGGGAAGTGAAGGCCCGCACCACTCTTGTCTTGGCAGGTTAAAACATGCCACCACAGAGCAATTAGGGTCGGTCCTTACTGTACCAGCTTGTTGCTAATTAGCCTCCAAGTCTTGGGTTTGGTTAGGATGAGGGAATTGGCTCAGACCTCCAAGTTAATAAAATGGGAGAGGGGCTAAGCTGAGGGGGAGTACCTAAAAGGTCCAAGCCCCGCTAACGTTCCAATGTAGAGGGGGTTGTCAGGCTTGTTAGCCCTTTGGGGGGAGGGCTGACAGCCGGGGCTAAGCTGCTGGGGGATTGGCCGCGTATTGTTTCCAAATGCCTTGTGAGACTGAATAGACTGAGAAATTTAGAATGGGGTCCTGATTTTTTTTTAAATCTGGCTCTATTCATATTCATTGCTTTCATACCAATCAACTGATCATAAAACTATAAGCCATGTGAGCAAGCGAGCTGACACTGCATTTTTCTAATCTGTGTTATAAAAAAAACTTTTGTTTTGCTTTTCCTGAACACTCATCAGATCATTTGCTTTATATTTATTAACCAGGTATTGCTGTGCAAGCTCAAAATTTTTACCTGCAACATCAGTGATTCTCTACCATGCACAACAAACGCAAATTCCTAAAGCACAAAATTTCTAAATTTAGTTTAGGGTAAATACGTCACTCCATTGCATTACATGCAGAAATCCCCCATAAACACGTTACACGCCGCTGAAAATATTAGCACCTATTTGTGAGGTTTAGTAGGAGGTTTAGTAGTTTCTGAGGATTAGTTTCTACCCTGTAAGGTTTTGTTGTTGCAGAAATGGTTTGCCGTGCACTCATCAGACATTGCATGGAGAGTGTGTAGAGAGGAGGGCGCATTCAGCTGGAATAGACCCCCCTTCCCTCCATCTCTCTATAGGCTTAGCGCTCTCAATCGAATTACATGAAAAGCTGGTTCTGAAAAGAAAACTGTGCTTGGCTAAATAATGTCCGCAATTAATTATAACTAAATAGAATACATGCATTAGGCATTTGAGCAAGGGACTGGAAAATCTACTAAAAAGAGAGGGAAGATATAAAAGAAGAATTGAAAACTGTTGTCCTGATATGAGTCGACCTATTCTCATTTCAAACACAGATTATTGTGCATAAGAAATTATTGGTGATTCCGAAAATGAACCCTAAAGCAATTTGTATGTTTGTACATTTGTGCAGTTGTACGTATAGAAATTAACAAATCACATTTAAACCATCTTGCAATAAAGCAAATATGACAAAGGAGAAATGTACTTCATATATATTTATATACAGAGGTTGATCAGCAAAAATAAAACAATCATTTTCCTTGGATTAACCATAAAATTCTGTTGGTACATGTGACTGATAAATGTGAATAAAAAAAGTTTTCAGTGGCACTGAGATTATCAGAAAAATAGATCAAAGAATTAGGAGTCTGTTACCGTTTATTATTTTTGCTATTATTTTGTCTATTATAGTGAGGACGACCAAAAGCAGAAGTGAAATGACTTCTGGCAGTAAAGCTAATATAGAATTACCAATTTAGAAGAACAAGCAGAAATCTCAGTTGAAGATTTGATGAAAAATCTGTCCAGTATAATTAAAATAATGTTTCAAATTCTCTTTCCTTATTCAGCACATCTGGTCTTATGGTGTAGCTAACAAAAAACCTGCAAAATATATGTTATTTAAAAGCAGAGACATTTTTTTTAAATTAAACAAGGCAAAAAGTGCGAGTGAACAGAAAGAAAGGCAGAGAGAGAGACAGAATCCTTTATGCTTTTATGGTTTTGTTCTTCTATGGGGAATAAAATTGGACTTGCAAATTTCTGATTCAAAGGAGCCACTGAAGGAAGACAGACGGGTTCAAATCGAGCTTTCTCTCCAAAAAATACAAAGGTACTTAAATTGTCATTTAAAACAAAAATATGAGAAATTCTGAGTGAAATCTTTATAAATGTACTAAAAATATAAAAGTTTATATATATATAAACTTGTGAAAAATTAATCAAAATAAATCTAATAAATAAATAACAGGAATGCAAGAACAAACAAAACAAACAAAAAAGGTGAAAAGTATGTTGCTAGATCATTTTTCCTGAATTAATGGGCGTGCTTGCAGGGTCATCAGATATTGCTTATTTTTCAACATTTTTAGCTCATAAATCTCTTGGCTGGAACTTTGCAACTCTGCCAAAATTGTAATCTGCATATAATCTGTATGAAGCCAACATTTCTTATTTTATTTATCGATAAATCAACAGCAACATTTGGACCTGTGAATCTGTGTCTACAAAACATAACACTAAAAGCCAGGACTACTGTACAAAACAAAAAATAATGGTTAATGTATGACCATATGACATATGTCAGTGACAGTAATTAACGTATTTATTCAAACTGTATGTATTAAGTTGAAAAGTCTTCCGTATTTCTTTTTATTTTAGCTTTTTCACTCTAAAGTACAGAACACAAACAGAAGAATATGGAAATTTGAGGAAGGACAAAAGGCAGATGGATATGGCTGATTGAAATCATTAAGGGAAGGGTTGGGTGGAGCAGACAGTGACGGGTACAAGGTTGAGACAGGGGCCGCCCAAACATCCTTTCACTTTACATAGTAATGGCTCTAACCTAAAAACCATTCACTCACTTTCTACACTGTATCTTTAAAATCTGGGAAAAATAAATAAATATTAAACTTAAAGCTGACACATATGAAAGTAGCTTATTGATATAACATGCACATGATATTAGACAAATAAAAAGCAAGGATGAGATCGTTCTTATTGCAATTTCTTTTTTTTTTTGTATTACCTTAAATTTTGAATTAATGTAACTTGTCAGTGAGGTGTACTTTTTTTAGATTTGTGTATATTTATATTCTAAATTGCGTTTCGTCTATGTAGTTTGCTGTTGGTCAAATGAAAATTGACAATTGATACGCACACCAGGGATACAGTATTTTTATGACTTTAATTACAACTTACATTTCGCTAACAATTTCACTTTAGTTAGCGTTTGCGTGCAAGGTTAAATAGCAGACATAGAAGGCTTAAAATATTCAAATATTTACGCATTTATGAGCTGCAAAAATACAGAACAAAAAACATTCTGCATTTTTGATCACTGCATCACTTGTAAGTTATTAAAGTTTATACAACATCATGCCGCTAATTGTAATCTTAGACGTCCACAAAACATCCAGTGACAAAAATAAAATGGTCAAAAAAAGCAGTATTTCAAATAATCAGAACGCGGCGTTAAAATCAAATGTGAGTGTAAGCGTTATCCACCTAAATATTTATCTTTATAATTTTTATTTTTGCCTATATGTCATTTCATTTAGGTAAGATCCATGCATCCTTTAAACACCAGCTTCAGCACGATCGATTTTACTGTATAATCTCCCAAGTGAACAGCTAAACATATCCTAACGATTCCCCGTGTACAATGAACAGTGCTTTATCACTCGGGTTTAAAACAGCGTGCTCAGGACCATTTGCACAGCTATTTTTCTACTACACCGACTCACGAATCATATTAAATAAGTAACGATCTGTAAAGCATTTTAGCCATCACATTTACAGAATCACCTTTTGCAAGAAGCGTTTTAAATGAAACGTGTCACGTTACAGCTCACCGCCATTTAAGCCTTGCGGGACGGTGTCACTCTCATTATCAGTCCAGATGCATTCGGATGCGCATAAGTTTTAGGTGACGCTTAATGGGGTTTCACAGTCGCTCAGAGCCTCGTTACCGTTATTTCATACCATAATAGCCTACATGTGCATCAACAAACACCTGCTAGTCAAGAAAGATAATTACCTAGTCCCATTTTCGGGATGTTTTTCTTATCTGGAAGCAAGATCCTATTCCGTCTTTCCCATGAGATGTCCGACTCCAGCCGCCTCTCGCAATTCCGCTACCTAATAAAAGTTTTTAGCCTTTCCGTTCGCTTTCACCTCAAAAAGGAAAAAAAAACCCGGCGCTGTTCGGCGTGTATTTCTATTCTTTTTTTTTAGAAAAGTGGAAAAAAACAGTGTTGAACAAGAAAGGCTGAGGCAGAGAGGGAGAAAGCAAGCTAAATCGTCCGTTACATTTCCCAAAGACTTATAAGAAGCTGCAGTAGGTTGTCTTGTCCTTTGAATAATCATGTGCGACTGAAAAGCGAGGTTTTTTTCACGGAGCCCCTCCTTATATTCAGCGGGACTCGAATCGCTGTCTGTAGCACATGTCACATCCACTGGTTGCTATAGCGATGCCTCCACATGTTGCCCACAGCTCGCGGGGCGCTAATCAGCGCGCGGGGTGGAGGGCAGCTTGAATGGACGGAGCGCTTGTCACTCATTTGTTCAACTGTTCGGGATTTCTGTGCGCTGTGAACTGCTTGGATTTTCCTTAAGCTTTCTCCCACGTCTTTAACCCGTTGCATTGCACTCGTTGCGATTACAATATTTGTAGGAACACATTTTGATTCCTTTTGGTGAGAGGCACAGGGCAACATAACGCACTCTGTGATTAATCAGATGGATCCCGGGTTCTTCTTAACAGATAAGAACTAATGCAAAATGTAACTTGCAAGGAAAAAGGAAATTTTTTTTTTTTTAAAAAACTGAATTTGGGGAGACTATTGTTTGGTTTGAGGAGGGCAACAGCTGCAGAAAGCAGAGAGGGATTACCAAGACTAAGGAAAAGAATGGGGGGGGGGGGGTGTTTGAGTGTTTGTGTGTGTGACAGAGAAAGCAATGCAAGCACTCAGAAAGAGTGTGTAAGAGCTATACAACATGTGCCCGTGAGGTGTAAGTGGCTGTGTGTGTGTGTGTGTCGGTGGGCTGGAGGGGCCTGGGGGTGGGGTCCCGTCAAACACAGATGACTAGTATGTAGAGGGGTCTTCAGTTTATCTTTGGTTTCAGCTGCACTCCTCCCTCCACTGTCCCCTGCGTACCCCTCTTTGTCCTACAGCGTGACAGCTGGACTTGGCAGAGAGGAACAAATAAAGTGCTTCGCCTGTTCCAGAATCTCTATCAGATAAACACCTCAGCGTGAGCACTGGCCAGACATACACACACCTTTAATCTCACCTTCTCTTTATTTTCCTTTCTTTTCGCAGGTTATTGACTCCGCATTCAAATTACTGCTGAAGTGAATGACTGATATTTATAAACACACACACACACACACAATTTGTCCTAATATGCACTAAATCATTATCAGATTTCCCAGTTTATTATGCATCAACTGTTTGCACACATTGCAACATTTTCCAACCAAAATTTGGTGACTAAAAGTCCAAAATCAGTTCAAGATATTCATAACAAGACAGCAATACAGCAACGCACTCTTGTCAAATATCAATAATATAATATATTAACAAGGGTTTTACCACAAGACAAGACCAGCATCTGAACCAGCAGTGCTTTATGTTGCAGTGATATATAAAGAATCACTGCACATTTTCTGGCTGTAGGGAATCCTGTGGTGACTGACAAACAACAGTTCCACCATTTGAGGGTCTTTCTTAACTGTACTGATCAATCTTAATAACAGACAGCAGAAAGAGAGTGTGATGTTAAAAAGCATCTGGATACAGGGTGAAGTCACAGACTGAGCAACTTGTAAACAGTGCCTACAACCACAGTCACACACTGAGCCATCTGTCTGTATCTTTTCTCAAGCACAGCCCTGTGCCTTAACTGTAGATAATTGAGACAAGGACATAGTTAATGTAGGATTCACACGAGCGGCCAACTCAGAGCTGGAAATCTATTTGCTAAATTAATGGTTGTGGCAAACTGACTGATGCTAAAAATAACATGCCCAATGTGTTTTTGCTCTACAGAAAACCTAAAGTTAATCAAATATATTTTGATGTTTATAAAAATTGATATTATTGTACAATAGTGATATATCTTTTTTGTGCATTTTTGTATACATAACTACAACTATAAACCAGCTGGCTATTACTAGTCTTTAATGGTTAAGAAATAAATCAAATAATTATTTGACTCAGCACTCCTATATAAAAGATATAACCAACAAAAGCACTTGGTTAACAAACATCCTGCCTTTCAGCTCATTTAAACACTTTACATTCTTTGCTAGTTTTTGAATATGAATCCACTTCACCATTGATGAGCCAACATCAGGATGTTGTGTGACATTTTCAGGGCATTTTGGAGTGAATTAACTTTACATTTCCTTCATGGATGAAAGAGATTTGGTGGAGGGGAGAAGATGGAAAAAAACAACCCGTCTCTAATCCACGCTGAACACTGCTGCACTAATTGGCGAGTGCTAACATTTGGCTCGCACTGTCTCATACATATATACGGCTTAAAGGACTAATTTAGGGAGAGATATGTGTCGGCCATGTCGCTGCAGTCTTTGCCGTAGATTAGCTTGTTAAAATAAGCTCCCTCATTGTCTGAATCTAGGCTAGAGCTAGACCCATGCCAGACGGTTCAAAGCTACGAACAAGCTAGCGATCAAGGTAAATGCTACGCTTGTCATCTTGTGTATACAGACTCAGCATGATCAAAACCCAACACACAGAACATACACAGCTGAGTTAGCTACAAAATAACATTGAAAACGCAAACAAATAAAGAAACCGGCACAGTTGCTAAGAATAAAACCTAATAGAATATGGAGAGTGGGATCTAAAAACTGTATTTGTGATGCTTGTGCTGTTTAACATAACAGGCACATGGGACTTTAATGTTGAAACAGAATGTGGCTTTTGGGTTTTGGATAACTGAAATGATTTCAGTAAAAAAACTAAAATGAAGATAAAATTCTTAAAAATTGAATGCAACATGCGCTTGTAGGAAATTGGAAACAGAAGGCTGAATTTTTTGCCTCCTAAAATTGTTCCCCTTCAGTAGAGCTGGAAAGCCAGCTAATTTATCAGTAATGTTAAGGTTATATTAATGTAAATACTATTGAAATGTTTCACTAGTTCAATGTTTCTTTCTTGCACAAAGTGTGCATGTGTTCAACAAGCAGCTCCAGCTTCATTTTCTGGGGACCAGTTTGGAAATGACAAAAGCCATGTTTTCAGGAGACATAAAAGCCAACCCGCTGTTGCCAATTTTCCGCAAGATCAGTCTGTGACATGGTATTGACATGTCCTGCTGTGGAAACATCTATTACACAAATTTTACAACATTTTGCCAAGTCATAAAAACTGTCTAAGCTGTGCAATTACTGGTGGTGTAAAACGCTGACTCACAGTTCAGTTCGCCATATTTGGAGCTGCTCAGGCCAAGGCTGACAATAAAGTATTCCCTTAATGCCCGTATCAATACTTCTGATAGACCTTTAAAGTTTCAGAGTAGTGGATTTCATTAGCAACAGTGTACGTTCAGGGCCTTCACCACAGTTGCTATGTTTGACTCTATTAGCAGTTCAGGTTTTTCTAAGGACATGCTTGGAAGTAATTTTAAAAGTAACTGTGATAAAATGAAGGAAATTGCAGCATAGTTTGACATTTGAAACCCCACATGGAAAACTATGATGAATCTGTTCAATGTTATTGTTCTTGTTTGTGTAAATGTGATAAGAGAATGACAGAGATACACCATACAAAGACAATGGCAGACTTAATAAGATTGTGTCTTAATAAGATGGTTGCATCTGTATAATCTGTATATATGTGTGAGAAAGGTTAAAGGGTTTTATTTCTTCATTATACCAAAAATATAACCGAAACAATCATAATCATCCCTTAAGAAGGATCGTACAGATTATATATGGAGCATGGAAATCCCTTCAGTTTAAAACACCCCCGCATACATATAAAGTACAACAAACTGATGTACGCCCTACTTTCAACTTAAAGCCCAATTTGTAATTGATAAAACCCCACTTCACCCTGAACACCCTGAGGTTTGTTTTTATAAACATAAGGAGAGGATAGAAGTTTGTTGCATTGTTTTACGCAGCACAATTGCTGTGTAAGTGTTTCTTATTCTACCGCTAATAGTCTGTTAAATGCAGTGATTACAGAGTGCTAATCTGCCACTGTCTCCTACAGCTCAAAAGACCAACTGACCATAAAATACCTCAAGTGACCAAATAAAATGATGCATTTGCTGATACATTTGGTATGTTCTTTTCAAGGAACCTATTTGTGTTGTTGCCATTATGCTACCTCAGATGAGACGTTCTCAATTTATGGTCCCGCAGTTACGCTAAAAAGCAATTGCTGAAAGTTCCAAAAGTGAAGAGCGATTACAGTGATGTCATTGTTGATCAGAGATAAATGTGCGTGGTTAGTAGCTGTGGCACACAATTCATCTACGGCTACAAGAAAATCAGAGAACGAAGATAATTGTATTGTCCTGAAGAGGCTGCTTTCACTCACAATATGATGCTGGTAAGAACACAGTGTCTCGGCCCATTTTGTTGCTATTTGAAACTGTTTGTACAAAGCTACAAAGAACATGTTTCAAACAAACAACAGTTCTAAAAGATTAAAAAAGGGGATTATAAAAGCAAATGAGACTGTCTGTTCTTTAAAAGTATAAAAATAGTATTATTCTGTCCTGCAGAAAATTAGTCGTTAAATAAAGTAATTTAAAATCTAAATAGAAGAAATAGTTTAAATTAAATAGAGTTAAATTAGAGTTTAATGTATATGAGAATTATAATTTTGGTGTCAAAACTGTTATAAGAAATACCAAGTGAACATGTATAAAGATGGAATCTAAGCACATACAAACTTCGATCCAGTTTATCAAATGTCTTAATGGCCAATAACCAGCAAAAAGCTCACAGATCTCAAGATCTCTCCATTTTAAAGCTCTAGAGCAGTTGCCTCTCTTTCTGTAATAAACACTGAGCTTGAGACAGATCATTGGTGATATTTTGGCCGATAACATGATATATGTTGTGTTTCACCAGCAGAGCGATAGCAGTTAGCTTGGACTAATAACCTTGAAAATATGAGCAGATCTTTGTGTCTTTTTCTGTCCCTGTTGATGTTTCCAGGTAGGGTCACGAGAGGTCTGTAATCTGAGTAATCTGGCACAGTTTCTATTAATACACTAGACATCGTTATTCACTATCAATACATCACTGTCAGATGGGCCACCTTGCCTCATTAGTGCTGATTAGGACTGTCATTTACACATGACACCTTAGTTTTGCCCTGATCCAAGGCTATTTGAAAAGCAATCTGTGACTGTAACGAACATATGAGGACATATGAAGACCTGTCAGGTCACCAGACTGATTCACTGGAAACCTTGATTCATCATTCACCCTGGTGGAGGGTGCTGAAGATGATTTTACAATTGTTTTGTGTTTAATAGCCTGAGAGTGAATCCACAACCCATTGTGACTTTAATTTGCTTCCATTAAGAACTATTTGATGAGTTATATGGCACTCTTGTACAGTCATCTGTCTAGGAATCTCATGTGTTGGTGAGGTCTTTTAATCTATTATGGATGGCTCTGATAAATTATGGCTTTTGATTATAACTATGACCTGATTTTCATTCAAATACAGAATTCTGCACCATTTCTATAGACTATATTATCCACACATTATACTCATTTACAGCTTTAAATGAATTCTTAAACATTATAATCAAAAAGTTACTCTGTTTCAGTCAGCCAATGTAACATCTTATGGTTTGGCACATAAACGAATGTGTTGTTACGTAATATTGTATGTGCCAAAAAAACATAACTGGACCATCTGAAGTAAAATTATATGACATAAAAAAAGATACTTTACCAGATAGAAATGTTGTATTTTGTATTTCATGCACTCTTTATCTTATTATAAGTGATATAAAATAATATGAATGATGGATATAAATGACAGCTTTGTTATATTTTAGGTTACTGAAATATCAATGGTTTTGTTTGATGTTGCATTGAAGTCCCTGATGGAATGTGTTTACACTGCTTTACATTATACAGCATCTGAAATGTTTACATTTACATTATCCAGAACCTGAAGTGTTTTCCGACCTTTTAATTATCATCCTATTTTATGACATAGCGCTAGTTGCATAAATTGAAACATTTATAACAGGGCATATTTAACTGCTAAAGATGTTATTCGTTTAGGCACAGTTTTAGTGTTATAATTTGCTTAGGTAGCAGCTAAATTAATGTGTATGCAGCGGCCCTTTGTAAATAGTTTTTTACAAAAGCAATTCAGTGCCGTATGTCAGCAGGCCATTAAAACATACTTTCTAGTGTTTCTTATTTTTGGCGGCTGACGTTGGCAACTCTACCTCCTACAAGAAGAACAAAGCAAAGGGCGCTACAGAAACATCAACCACATCAATGGCAACAATGACAATACAGATCACACAGACTGTAGTACAACAGTCTAGGGTTGTGATGCACTAATAAAAAGGTTGTCAAGTTCCCTTCTTCCATCCCAGGACAACAGTCAATTTCACTGTCAAACAAAATATATTCATTAACGAACGCAAAATATTTAATGAAGTGCCACGCACTCCAGATTCTCCCTTAATCTTCCTCATTTGTAAACGCCCTCCACCCTCACGCCCACCACCAACACAAGCACATAAAGCACACATGTTGCTGACTGCACAGAGGTCATTAAAAAAGAGGGTCCATGTGCCATTGCGGACAAAAGAAAGACAAAAAAGACAAAATAATGGTCACATAAATTTTCATTAGCATCTTCATTACCACCACCCAACCGGTGGGAGAAGACGTTTCCCCTGGCCCAGTCATCGCCATGACAACATTACTGAAACACAGCTTGACGAGAATGTGTGGCTGTGTGTGGGTGCTTGTCTGTCTATCAGCGAGTTACACTGGAAGTGGGGTTGCTGGTTGGACGCATGCATCACCTGCTCTGTCTGTTTTTTTCCCCTCTTCCCTTGAGCCTGAAGAACAGGACATGGTCAAGAGTGTGGAAGGAAGCCAGGCAGACTTGATCCATCTCCTCCTGGTTCTTCCTGACAGGCCAAAACACTGAGACCTGACTTTGTGCCAATCACTCTGATTTCAATGCTTAATTACTGCTAATCTAACACAGTGTCACAACCGCTAATGATGCTACGGAGCTCTGCGTTTCTCCCTCAGTTCACTCCAGCAGACCTCGACTACAGCTAACGGTGTCTTAAGCTCACTTGAAAGCTGTTCTCGTTTTGCCCTGAGGCAAAAGACAGAGCACAACTCAGGCTCTGGTGAATGCGTAATGAAGCTCATGCATTCTGTATATCGGCATGAATTGCTATGAGGAACCGTCTGGTTTTATTTTATTACGAGAGTCAGCAAGTCAGCAGGTTATGAAGGTTTATAGCAGATAAACCCTAGCTAAACCGGATCAACACTGAATCTTTGTTTCGCTAGGGTTTGTTCCGGTTTCGCTAGTGTTGATTCGGTTTAGCTAGGGTTTATCTGCTGTAAACCTCCATAACCTGCTGACTAGCTGACTGTAATATTGTGTCTTGTTGTAGAACTAAACAGAGGAAAAATAAAACCAGACGATTCCTCATAGCGATTCATGCCGATATACAGAATTGAATCATTTTCTAAACCAAGCGATATATATATACAGTAGGAGAAAATACAGAGAAGACGTCACAGACAATCAACAAGATATTTGATTAGTGCACATTATCATTTCATTACTGTTAATGATCAGCTCATGTTGAGGGTGTTTAAAAGCCCTGATTATTTCGCAGTGTTTCCACAGTCTGCATTTGTATTAGCACTTCATTTAAACTCAATAACCTTGATGACAGACATACTGTGCAGAAAAACAGCGTCGATCATTTACAAAAGCCTGAATGAGACAGACTTGCATTAAACCTGGAAAGTTGAAGACAGGAAATTCAGACATATGACAAAAATAAATGTGATATTGGCATACACTGTATTTTAGTATGTAAATGTGGGACAGGAACACATAAAGGATTAATCCTCAAAATAATGAAAATGATTTAAGTTTCAATTGTTGCTGATGAATCAGACTATATAGAAACCACTATTTATAGAAGGCATCCAAAATTCCTTACAGTGACTCATTTGAAATGACCAATTTAATAGCACTTAAATACAAAGAAGAGGATAGTCCTGACATTCCCTAGAATAAACACAACAGGATAAGCTCATGTATAACAGTATTCAGTGCATCATTCCACAAAACGGCACAGTGATGATACAGGAAGTGTTTAAATAATATAGTGAATTCTGTATAAAACAGAAAGCTACAAATCTGACAGAACATCCACATGGAAGATGTGATAAAAACTTCATGTAGTTGTTTACTGCACAGGCTATAGAAGTAATTTTGGATAATATAACACTGCTCCAATAATTTTGTGCTGGAAAAACAATCAATAAAAAAAATCAATAACAATAAATATTTAAAGCTACAGACTCATATTTCCTAAGAGCATTAGTTCCAATTCAAACGTAATGTGTGACCTATACAAAAATACTAATTCTAAAGACATGTGACTACTGACCTGTAAATGTGTTCAGTATTTATTTCTATCTTTCTTTATACTATGACATTCTTTACACCAACAACTGATGTACTGAAATGTTCCATCGCTCCATCTTCTACTGCATAGCATTACCAACAGTAATCTGAATTTCCAGTGTTAAACTTAGTCTGAACTTTCATTTTGATGTAGCACTGCACTAATATGCTAATATGTGTGCTGCTTTGCTTGAAAGTACCTGCCTTACCATGTACCATGGGCAGCTCTCTGTGAAATCAAAGAGTCTTACTCATCACACTATGTTATAACTGTACTGTCTGAACCGGTCAGTGGTGCTTTATTACTCATGGTATTGTAGAGTCTCTAAAAGTGTTTGGCTGACAGACTCACAAAGTGATGCCTGCAGCGAGAAACAGCAGTTGCCCATTCACTGGCTCCAGACCTGCTCTGCCTCTGACCCCACCAGAGCTTTACCATGTGACACGTCCCACAAAATGGCACTGAGAGGGAGACCCTGCCAGGCTGACATTTAAACCCGGCATTGTACCCAGCTGTGACCCTGTACCACCCTCGCTCAATGCCTGAGGGTGCTCACTCAGTCTGTCTGTTTTCCCTCTCTCTTTTCTATACAAACTCACACACACACACACACACACACACACTATACAAGCTACAGACACACACAGAAATGAGATGCATCACCACAGCAGTGAAAAAAACTAGCTTAGACCAACATATGGCATTTAGTGGATCATTCAGCTAAACATTCCACTATGTGGCAATAACTGTTATCATCAACTGGTTGTTATACTGCTGTGAATGGAACTGGTTACTGGGACACAAAGCAGTTCACAAACATATAGTAAAAACTAAGCCAAAGTAGGGGAGATATTTTGGGGTTAAAATGGATTAAAAAGCCACTTAAACTTGAGGTAACGGTCTTTGGACTTAAAGGACCAAAACAGCACCAGCATGTGGGAGGGGAGATCTAGTTTGAAGCAATTGTTGTCAGACTACCTCTAATGGAACTACAACAGCCCCATTTACTGTACTTTAAATGCAAGCTGTAAAATAAAGGCTGTAATTTTCATAAAACGAATAGCCTCTTCTGACAGCAACGGATGATGTAAAAGGCTGCAAGAGGGAGGGTTACAAAGCTGTCTTAAATCCCATCAACTTATGACCAACCAGCCTCGTCCAATAAACACCATCACCATCTACAAGGGGGAAGGCGGGAAAGAGAGGTGTAATGAGGGATGGATATAGGTGTCTACACTTACACACTATTTGCTTTTCAACACTCATAAATGAAATAAAAGAACTGCCTCTCGCAAGGTTTTGCAGAGCTACTTCTGGGGTTGATTGGTGGGGGGTTCGTGTGCGGAGGGGCATCAAATGCTCTTTCCCTGACCAAAAGGTCAGACCCTGGTAAAAGGCTGCCTGAGTTGCGAGTCCACCTCTTTTATCCACCCTTTAGAGCCCTGGCTCCAGTGAAAGAGGAAGAGAGAGAGAGTCAGACCGAGCGAGGTTGACTCTGCAGCGGCCACTCCGATATGACATTTCACACAGGGATCTTCCACAGCAACTACTGGCATTTAAGTTACTTTAAAAGCAGGCAGACTGGGCTTGCTAACAGCACGGCTGTTATAAATAGTGTTTTATGTGCGTGCTGAAATTGTTATAGGTGGCTCTGATTCTCGCACTTGAGATTTTATCTAAAAATGCAGCATAAAGTTAATACACCCAGGCACTGAAAAAGGCACATACAAGCACACCCAGTTTTATCTGCCAGTTTCACACGATCCGAATATCGCACAGCACCTCGGCATGCCAACACCTTGTTAACACACAGGAAGTTAGAATGCCCTCCATCTGTTGCAAGAGTGGGAGGATATGATGTCAGTTATTGTTGCAAACAAAAGCAAAGCTGAACTTTGAAGAAGCGGGTAACAGGATCTTTGACCCTTTATTTGCAATGCTGATATGGGATAAAACACAGCTTTAGACAAAGTTCTAGCCATGGGTTTTGGCTCGGATGCAACAACCTATAAATAGTATAAAGGGATAAAAAAAAGAGAAAGCAAAATATCCACAGTGAAAACTTCTGTGAGCAGGACTTTACTTAGTCAAGTTTCAAGACTGTTCTTCATCCTCAGAAGTCTAAGAGACTGAGGAGAAGCAGTACACTGGAAACTTCACTCAATAAAGTACTGCTCACCAGAGCTTTTTAGCAGGCCGAATCTTTTTATTTATTGTTTATTTGTCTGGCTTTTGATCCTGAATCCAGACCTATCTGCTTTGGATGTGCATGTCTCCTGGTTTATGATGAACAATAACCTTCTATTATCAAAAGCTTAAAAGGTAACATTAGGACAACAATCAATTAAGGTAAGTCTGAATCTATCTATCTATCTGTCTGTCTGTCTGTCTGTCTGACACACGTTTCACTATATTAGTGAGATCATTATTGTTTTATATCAGGCTAATTCAGTTCTATCCTCTAATCATACCCCCAATACCTATACCCCATACCTATACTCTAAACTTAATGCAATAACATAAACTTCATTTATAATTTATAATATATGAAATCATCATAATAATATAATCTATATAATCATATTATATAAAAAATATAAAGAGATTAGATTCATGTACTACATCTTCATATATCTACATGTCATGCCATCATGCCTCCTTTTGAGTCAAAGATTTAAATAAACATGCAACAGGACCTACACATACAAAACAGCATCTCCTAAAAAGAAATGACTTTCATCTCCAGACCCTTAAAAGACCCTGGAAAAAGGAGAGTGAAAGAGATTGAGAGAGGATGCAGGGTTAAGCTTTGAAGTTGTGTGCAGCACTTTTGGTATTTCAGGATCAATTTATTATCTGTGATTTCATTTCATTTCTTCCTCTTGTGTTACTCTCTCGTTCCCTGCATTAGGAGGACAACATCATTTGCTTTGATGTCTGAGGCAGAATTATCATGGCTGACAAATTCAAACTATGTCCAGACCAGCTCAAAGTGGACAGCGGCTTGGCAAGAATCACAAAAGTGTTTGTGGCAAAGTGTGTCATGAATCAGGATCAATTTATTCAGTGCAGCAACAGACAATAAAAGCAGACACAATCACAACATTAAGAATCCACTCATCAGAAGGTTTCAGACACGTCTTTTCAGATCTCACACACACGTCATTTCCAGCGAATACATTCACATCTCCGACATTCAAGGGTCGCAACTGACACATTTGTCAGCCCTCTAAAAATACATAAATAGATGCACTGCATGTAATGATACTATGATCCTAGAATTTTGCTTGTAAAATAACACTTAAAGAATGATGGTATACTGCCTTATACCTGTATGTAATTTTTCAAGTTCACCATGTAGTACTATATAGTATACTACACTATATAGCATTATATTATATTTATATTCATGATACAGATTTTGAATGAGATCATTGAAGGTAAACATTTGGCTGGCTGTCTATGATGAAGCATGAGCATGAGACTCGACTCCAAATGAAGTTTTAATTGCTCCCCTGGACTATTTTAATAATGAAAACTATTCATTAATCATTAAATACTATTCATTAATGAATACTACTTAATATAGATAGAAATTAATAGAAACAGAAGCAGAGTTGCAGTGGTGATGATGAAAAAATGAAAGTAAGGTAACCAGATGTTTATATACCCTTATATTGTGATTGACAGTAGTAGATAAACATGCTTTTAGAATTTGTTTACAAAACGCTTTTTACATTATATATTTTTCAGAAGCAGCTTTACAAATGAAAGTGGAAAAGGATGTTTAAGCAGATAAAGAAAACCCTTGGAAGGAACCAGACAGTTGTTTTTTATATTTAGGCGGAAGTAACAAACAAATACATTTAAGAAAAAACCTACAAGAGTCAACAACAATAACCGAAGGCTTTACGATTATTCATTGTTGAGGACTTTAAATTGAGCATCAAGTAAGAATTGGTCAGAAATTCACGCACAAGGCTACAAATAACCAGGTAAATATTGACACATTTTCCCTGCACAATAGAAAACTCACACAGGCCTATTGTGTGAGCTTCTGACCTTGTGTTACTGAATCAATATTAATCTGATCATACAGCTGATTGGATTGAGATGATCATTAAGGCAGGATTTAATCTCTGCGGTTGTGATCTTCCTCACGTACAGTTTAGTGTACACGGCAAACTGATGTTCGATCTAACGCCGGGCTGAGCCACAGCTGAAAGCCACCATTAGGGCTAAAGTGGATATTCATTTGTGCCACTGTGCAGTGGACACGAAGGCCATATTTGTTGGCCTTCGGTATTACAAATATTTGTGTTGCCATGGTGATCCTGACTTTATCGTTTCTGTTCTATCGAGCCGATTAATATCTTCAAGGTCATTTCTAATGAGACTGTGGAACACACTGGAATGTATCAAATATTCCTTTGATACATACTGCATTTACATTACATGAATGCATTTGGCAGGTACTTCTATATAAAGTGACTTACAGTATGCTCAGGGTATATATTTTAACAGTCCATGGATTTATGTTGCTAAGGCAAAACTATGCCAGTTATTACACAACACCACCTATCACAGTTTTATTTGAACTAAAGACACTAAAGTGTCTTGTGGACACTTTGGTAAAAAAAATACTAATTTATCATATTTCTGATGAAGACCCTCATGTTGCAAGCATGCAACAAACATCACTACAATGTTAAACAATACATTTATATAATACAGTATATTAGGTCTATGTACAGTAACTCACACTAAACCACAGTCACCCTGTTTCAAAACAATAAAGTGAAAAGATAACTGCAGTGTTGTGTGAATGCCTTTGTTTAGCTGGATATTCCTGTTTTTTCTCTCTCTGTTTCACTCAAAGTATTCCTGAGACTGAAAAATATCCGACACGTGTAACTCTGAAAAGCTTCTTAATGAGTGCGAGCGTGAACAGGGATTTTTACGAAAACCGCCATTTACATTTCACAACAGAAACACCAACGTGTCTCCCAAAAGACTTCTCAACTGTCACGCTAAAAGATCAGCTTACACACCACTTGTAGAACTGTTATTTTAACTGCTACCTAGAAGTGTTTAGAAATGTCTGAGGAGGCCATTCTAGAATCCATCTGAAATTGTTCAGGTTTCAATTTAAATTCCGAAATAACAGACACAATGCAACAGTCTGGAATACACAAATTTTGCAAGAAAATAAATCTTATAAACATTTTTAATAACATTAAGACTATTTAGTATGTTACTTGGTGTTTAATTGTACAATAACTCATATTTAATATTATGACACTATTTCACACACAGCAGACAAAGATCTGCAGGGAAGGTCTGTTGAAGAGTGTCGTCTGGGAACTATACAAGAACTATTCTAGAAGAACTATTCTAAAAGAACTATTCATACTCTTCCTATTCTTACACCTGAAAGCTCAAATTTGACACAGATTCCTCTCATGCTGTAGTATCATATGCTAATGTTTATTTCACTGCATTAGATTCTATTCTCTTGTGAGGTGGGAGATGGGAGAGAGACACTGGGAACCTCTGAGAGGTTTTGCTTAGTTCTGCAAATACAAAGTAGCAGACACTCTCTTTCTCTGACATGATGTTTCTATGAAAAGCTAGCATATGTCTGAACTCTAAAAATCCATTTAATATACTGTCTCAATATCTTTATTGAATGGTCTTTATAATAGCTGTTATTAATTACAGGCATTTTATATAAATTAAGCTCCTTGTTTTTTTCCTCTGCTATTGTATTTTTGGTTGAAGTGTCCCTTGCTACCTTCAAAGCTCCCACATCACAAAGAGAATTTGCATTTAAATGGCCTACATAGTTAAATTAAAGTGAAATAACTGAAAGGAAATAAGCAGACAAGGTTTACAAGCATGCTACTAAGACTACTTCATGAAAAAAGCATGAAGACATACTTAGTTTTCTCCATAAAAGCATATATGCAAAAATACAGTCTCTTCTCTCTCACACGCACACACGCAAACATAAAGAAATCACAGTTGCGATTTGTGCCTGTCACTGATGATTTTCTGCTTCTTCCTGCATTATCTGTTGAAGTGGTGCTTGGAGAATTCAGCTGCTAATGGCTGCTTCCATGCATGCAGTCTAAAATAATTCCACGGAAATGTGCACCTATTTATTCACAAACTCAGTCAGATGTACCATTTGACAGTGTCTGCTTCCTGCTAATTTGACATTAAAGTGGGAATAGCAGTGGTTTACTCGCACACAATCTTTCCCTACCTGCTCCTGTATCCATCACAACTCATCTCATCCAGAACCGCTTCCAAACTATTCCTCCAGCGCGTTCCTGCCCATCATGCTATCACCTCCCCCACAAACTCAACCCAGCTCCTCTCCTCCAAGACATCTCACCTGTTCTTCTCCCTCAGATTCCACTTATCACCAACAATGTGTGACCACTGCTTCCAACGTTCCATCTGCTTTCCCAGTAGCCTGCATAACATCCAATGCTGAACTTTGACCTATCTAAGAGCAATAATGACCGGTCAGTCTCTCCAAGTCACAGGATATGGAACAGGCTGATTCTAGCAAATGTCAACCTTTCTCACCTGAATCATTCTGCTTTGTATTATCAGCTTTGTTTTGTTGTTTTTTTCATGCAAATTATCTAGCATCATACACAAAAGCTCTAGTTCCAAATAAATGTATTTTAATGTGTTTTCTTCCCTGAGGTGACATATTCAACAACTGCTCAGAACATTCTGTTTTATCAATGTTAATGTTACGATTCAGTGCTGCTAGACCTAAAGGATTTTGTTCTATTTTATTTTTCTTTGAATTCATATATTTCATTTTTGCATATATTATATGAATGCCTCAACTGTTAAAGAATCACACTGAGGCTTTTGGACAAAGTAAAATTCCAAGTATCCTGGTTTTGGATGATGATGAACTGATTTGTTCCTTTTCTTCTGGACAGTTCTTTTTAATTCTCTTTCATCACCTCTCTACACCTGGACGTCTCCCACACTTTCCACCAACCGCTAGGCAAAGACTGTGAGTTAACGATAGGCCTGTGCAGCTGACATAGAGTGTCTGGGATTTAGTCGCTATGGAAACCCCATCATAGCTGACGTGGGGTGGCAGAGTCACTGTCGCTATGACAACTGGGCCAGCTGTCATACAGGTGGTCAGGGGGTGGGTGATATCACCAGGTGCTGTGTGCCCCCTGTGACCTCTGGCAGTGATAAAAGGGGAAAAAAGGTCAGGCTTTCTCTCTTTCATATCCGTGTGTTCTTAGTCTCCCTCCTATTTGCCTTTTCTCTTTTAAAAATTTCATTCTTTGTATGTGGCCTTGTGTGTGTTTCTTTCTTCTCTCTCTCTCTCTCTCTCTCTCTGTCTTTTAATCAAGAAAGGAGCTATAAAGAGGTTCATCTTTTCACAGAAGGAAGGATGATATACTGGCCAGCAAATGAGATCATTAAAACATTAATCAACACATTTATCAACTATCAACTGAAGAAAAAAAAAATCTCCCCTTTGCCTACTTCCAACTCGTTCTCTTTCTGTCTCTCTCACCATCCATCCCCTGCACCCTCCTCTCTACCAGACTTCACACATATCCAATATATTATTATGATATAACACTTGACTGTCTCCTTTGTATGGCTTTAACATGGTCACAGAAATAATATACCAAGGTGCAAATATGCTGGGATCAAAATGTACTTATGTACTGTGCACAGTATTACTACAATGCAGCTATACATGCAGTAGTTACATATGACATTCAGACATTGCATCAAATAATCATGTCTTCATATTAAATGTTGCATGTGCCCACATGGAGGTGTGACCTGTGGGGTCCTATCGATCCTCCCTCCTTATCTCTCTAACATTTCCCTTACTCTCCATCTCCCAGTCACATCCACTACTGTCATATCAGATATCTAGCTAAGCATTTCTGTCACTACTTTAGAAGTAAAGAGAGAGAGAGAGAGCAAAAGAGAGAGAGAGAAAGATAGAGAGAGCATTTCTGTCATGCATGAGGTGAAAGCAGAAAAATACTATGACTTGATTGGCCCCCATGGGAATCCTTTATTTTTATTCCTTTCCTCCATTTATTTCCCTTCCTTTCTTTTCCTTTTCCCTGTTATTCGCCTTTACAATCAGCTCTATCCTTTTTTGTCTTTTCGTACATCTACATCCATCTCTTTCAACTTATCCCTTTCATAACCTGCATCAATCCACCTACTCACACACACCCCTGTGCCAAGCACACACGCTCGGTGAAACACACACAGTGCTATCCGCAGCTCTGCATGCCCTTTTTATTTTGTGCAGGAGCTGTGATTTCAGCTTTATCTGATCACATTCGCACAGCTGAGATAATTTCTCTTTCCCTTCCAGCCGAGAGCCTCGCTCCCCCGCCGACCCCTGCAGAGCAGTCGTGATTAAGGCTAATTACCAACAAAACGGGCCAACATGACAAACTTTAGACAGCAGCCCCGCACTCATAAAGCTGGTGAACTGACTATCTGAGGTGTGTGGAGAGAAAGAGAGCCAGTGGATTATGAGGAAAGATTAGAAATAAAGGACTACAAAGTTAAGTAGAATCATCTTCAGTTTGGTGTAATGAGTGGTCTGGGTTAAACAGGCTGGACCACTTCACTACAAAAATTCTTGCTGATAAAATTTGATAAAAAAGGGTCAAAACAGATGTTAAACTCGACAAGCATCTCATTTTCATTCTTAATTTCTCTTCATTTCTATAAACAATGTGATATGTTTTCGGTCTGTGCTACATAATTTATGTAATTATGTCTCAGAACAGTTTTCTATGTGCAATCATATATCTCAGATAAGCCACACAGGTAAATCATAAAAGCTACAGCATGACCCCACCACATTAGAATAATGTCACCATGACAAGTGACAGTTTTGACTATGTACACTGAGTTACAGCGGACTAAATGATAATGGATTACTTTGAAGAAGCGCAGCTTGTTTCATGATGTTGCAAATGTTTTCTTCACTTTTCTTGTTTGTGAGACACATACTGAGGTCTCGTGGTCACATTTTCTATTGGAAAGCTCATTTAGACCAGGTTCATAAAAGCTGCCGGCACATCAATACCCTACTTGATTACATTCTCACCTCAGCTGAGAGGCCCCGATGAATATTTATCAATGCGAATGCATGCGCTCCCTCCCCTTTCATCACATCCGTCCACCATCCCTCAAAACCTTCTTCACTTAATTTCTTTATGAATATTAAAGGCTGCATTATGTTAGCTCACAGACTGACAGCACTTGAGCTAATCCTGTTATTGTCTTATGCGAGATGGCTGCATCTCCTGCTCAAAAAACATGCATCCTTTTGGTTATTTATTTTCCATTTCTTTTGTTGTGTTTGTCTTATGTTGGCATGGATACAACCCTAAGTGGCTCGGAAAACAATTTGTGAAGGTGGGAGGACGGGTTATCAAAGTGCTGCTTTTAATAGGAATATGTCTGGCATTAATTCTTGGAAAACAATCAATGCTGCATTTTCATGTAATGGGAAAATCATAGGAAAAAAACGCAGGGAAGGAAACCTGAAAATTAAAAAGATCCGTCTCGATGATTGTGTAAAGCCACGAGAATCTAAAAATTACTTGCGTTTGATACCATATGCGTTCAAATCATCACAAATGTACATGGACTTCGCGATTACACACAAATCACTCAGAATATTGTGGATTAACTCATAATGCTCATAATTTTAGCATTGTCATTTTATGAAAATGCAATGTATAGTTAAAGATTAATAAAATGAATTAGCCCCACAATATACTCTTGATCATTGACAAACATGAACTCTCCTTGACTCCCGATTGTGGGCAAAGCATTAGTATACATCAGTGTGATACCTTCAACTGTTATCAAAAAATCAAAAATTAGTATTGATTAGTGTGAAACCTTCAACTCTTATCAAAATAGACATATATTGTCACTACACTGTGTTATTGTCACCACATCGTCACTACAACAAAAATGTTAAATTCAGCAGTCAACACACACGTTTCTGCCAATAGTACAAGAGAAACCTACATCTGCGTAGTTTTGAGGTTTCCAGTTTCCAATGGACTGCTTTAGAAATACCACCAAAATAACACAGACCCATAAATATGGTATCAAATGTCCCAGCTTAAAAAGTCTCAGTGCTCAGTGTCCTCTTAAATTCTCATAACAATGCAAGTATATCCTCTCTGATTTGTCAGATTACCCAAAATAAACGCAAAGTGGTTTAACAGCTTTCAATCCAAGTTATTAAACTAGTCCTGTGATATATCATGGTGCAGTATTGTTTATGTTTAAACTGGTTTTGTGTTTCATGTGGAAGAGCACTTTTAATCATTTCAGTTTAAAGTATCCAGTGAAATTACCAATTGTCTGTGTGTTAGGCAATAGTCTCTAAACATCTTTGTTCATGTATTTGATTGAGATAACTAATAACCATCTGTCCCTCTATCCCCCCCTCCCTCTCTCTCTCTCTCTCTCTCTCTCTCACTCTGTTCTTTGGCCATTTTGATTGACATAGCATACTTGGTATGTTGCCTATGTAGCTATGCAGCTTGCCTATATCTGTGACAGAGAGAGACGCTTAGTTCTATTAACGACAATCACAGACACGCAAGCAACTTATACATCCACAGTCACACAAACCCATATGTATATATAAAGTGCACAATCTTTGAATCTCTGTCTTTTGAATTTTTAATCATTCGAATGATTTACAGGAATAGCATGCATGCCGCCCTAACAAAAACAGTAAGAAAATACTTGTGAATACTCATAGACATGAACCCTTGTAAAACAAAGGCTTTTTTTAAGTGCCTTGTAAGTTCACAGTGTATATCATTAATATACCATAACACCATGGTATATGAATATAAAAATCAGCTCTCAATTACGTATGTAACCTCAGTCACACAAGGGAACCAGACACTGCATTTGGTTTGACACTATGGGAAACGCCTTCAGTGTGACCGGTGTCTAAATCTCAAATCTAATCACACCAATTCTAATGGCCCATAGCAGTGCTTGATACACATCAGGTGCACCTGTGAGTATATTAGGACACCTGTACAGCAAGTCATCGACTTCTTTTTCTAAAGGAGACATACACAGGTGCCCAAACACGGGTCTTTTGGGATAATGTCGGCACGCCATCCCAGCATGCCACTGGGCCAGCTGCATAAAGGCTAGGCTGACATCTTGGGCTACTCTACCTGCATACTGCCCAACAAAACAATATAGTTCAGTAAAATTCTGTAGTTCTTAGCTCATTCCCATTTCCCACCAGAGACTTAAATGTTAATGTAGGAGGCCAGACTCTTGCCTGTTACATAACAACTACTCTTAAGTGCTGTATTTAGCCTTTAACTGTACTTGGCAAATGTACTGCTGGTACCTCAATATACTTTTACATAAACAGAAGCCTCGTATGATAAATTGGAACCTTCATCACAATGATAATCACAGTGGTAATTTTCAGTGGTAATAAATGACATTTCATACTGTACTTGAACACCATCTATGAAGAAACGCTCAGTTAAGGGGCAGATTGGAGAGTAAAAGCATGTTCAGCAGAGAGTTGCACTGTGGGAGAGGAGAATGTCATCATTGGTGAAGGAGGAAGAGGGCAGAGAAAGACTCCTTTCCTCTGACTTACATCACTCAGTCCAGCCTGAAGAATCTGTAAACCGCTCTCCTTCTCCAGCTGTCCTTTCTGCTCCACTGTTAAAGAGAAAAGAGAAGTGAGAGAGAGAGAGAGAGAGAGAGAGAGAGAGAGAGAGAGCATTACAGGCATCAGCATCAGTGCTGAGGTGCAGATGTATGTGACAGGAATGTTTGAGCTCATCAGTATGAGTGCAGAGGAGTGTCTGTTAAATGTGAGACTTATGACTTTCTATCATTCAAAAGCTGTGCCAGAAATGAATTGTTAAATCCTTGTTGATCAATAAGATACATATAAATTCAAGCTAAGTTCAAATGTATTTATTGCCTTGTCTCAAAATAGCAACATCAGTGTTGTCAGTCAATTAATATACTTTCTATAATGTCAAATTAACTTTTCATGCTATTGTACCACAACCCAAGACAAATATTTAGAATTTATTTTAGAAACAATTTTGATGAAGCCAACATTAATTTACATTGTATAAGCTGTAATGCATATAAAATAGTAATTTGCACTGAAACACGGTTTGAATTTGCCATCTTGAAAATTAAACTGAAAAAATAACAGCACGCAGCACAGGTAGAAACCTCAAACAGGTACCGAATTACTGAATGAATCCAGAAGTTTACTCAGAAAGAAGGAGGGGAGTCGGCACAGCAAATACGAACGAAGCACAAATATGTGCACTGCTTGTACTTAGACAGCACAACAAAACATTTATTAACAAAAGACAGGCGAGTACAAGCTGCTTGACAAGCCACACAGCAAGAGCCTTTAATGCATTATGAGCTACTGAGTGAACAGAAGTGGTATATTTAAAGTCTCAATTTTAAAGTTCAAGGGTGTGGACACTGGTATACAGAACTGGCACTGAGCAAAGATTTTAGTATATTAAGGAAGGGCTGGAGCGGGATAATGTCACATTTGAGACTATTTTCAACTGTTTATACAGATTATCGGAATGAATGTGGCAAATAAGAGCTATAAAGGGAAACATAAAGAAAGCAGTTTAGCAGACACCTAAATATAGTTTGAAATATAATTAAGGCTCTGAAGAAAGTCAATATACTTGTTCCCTTGTTAATGTTGGCTTATGGATTTGCAGAAAATCCCTTTCTTCACAGTATACTTATATAACATAATTATATTATGAATGATTGTGAATGTTAAAGCAATAGATGAAAACAATAGAAGATTCAGAATGCACCCAATAAAGATATACATTTACCTTTGTACTTTTGGGGCAGTAAGTAAAAAAATAAACAGTGTGGTTGCAAAAACTAAATTATTCAGAATGTTATGAATGTCAGTATTTTCAGCTGATACAATAGAATTCTAGAGTGACTTTCAGAATTTGACTGATTCAGAAGTTCAGAAAACTCATACGCTCAAAAGAAGCAGGACTTGTTAATAGCTCTTGAGAATTAAATATTAGTAATGATTAAAAAGTCCAATAATATGACACCCTTTGATTGTGACTTGACAATGCTTTGTGTGCTGAAAACATGTCAAATATCTCCATGTGTAACAGCTAAAATAAATAAATGACACTAGGTGGGGTATGATTTAACAGGCACATGGAAAAATAAAACTTTAATTTGCTGATAACAATTTGTTTGGGACAAAACCATTCCTCCTCAGGGTTCCGGTGATTTCTCTTCTTTTTGAAAATTTCTCAGAATATTAAAATCAATGAAATAAAATCAAAAACAACATGTGTTACATATTGTCAATACTGAAATTTGGACTGCTGTTATGTTAGTTTGCATACAGCCCCAGAAAAACTATTCAAGAAATTCCTGACTCACTAAATTGCCTGTTTGTCTGCAACAGCTTGTTGTCTCCAGCCCACAAACCCACCACAAATCAGCCTGAAGGTCAGAAATGACTGTATTAAGGTTAGATTTAACATAACTGGAAACAAACAAACATCACTTTCCACCAACAAACAGCAAAGTCTTCCTCCCTAGTCCTTTTACTGTTGCCTGAATGGAACAAGTACATGGTAAACTCTTTATTAATTATTGGTTAACTTTTAGTAATTATTAAGAATAAACATTAAAGTGTGTAATTTCTGCAGGGCTAGCATCACCAGACATAACTGGTAAAGAAATAATTATTTTCAGATTCCTCAAAATGTCAAGTGGTCAGCCAACATTGCTGTGTCTGACTGATTGGCTTGGTTAAACACAAAGAGAAATATTTTGATGACCTATTTTGATATATTATAATTCAGTCTAACCTAATACATACTTTTTTAAACATTTTTCCTAATGATGTCTTTAATACCACAAAACTATTTTCATTTACAAGAAGCAGTTATTTAAATGTAGGAATTCTATATTGTCAAATTATGACTCTGAAACCTTGCCAATAATTAGGAACAACATAAATGTGATTTTGGGGTTAGCTCATACATACACACAGATTTGCTTATTATTTGTGCTCTTTTTTGGATGTGTCAAAAACACTGTTAACAGTTAACAGTTTTCAACAACAAATAGGTCATCAGACAAGTTAATTATGAGAGGTGGGAATAATCTCACCCAGTTAATGATCTAAACAATCCAACAATTAACCTGACACATTATATAAAACCTAAGTGTTAACTCTAGATGCATGTATGGAATCAAAGAAAATGCATTAGTTCAGAGATTAAAAACATGTCTTCTGCCTTGTTTTCTGAGCAAGTTGCTCTTTTCAAGCACAGCTTTGATAGAGCATTTAGAAAGAGAGTGAAATAAAAGGCTTTTTACAGATTGCACAGAAGGGAAAATAATTATACAGTGTGAAATTATAATTGACTTTGTTTACTTTGCTGGAGCAGGAAAGACAGGGGGAGGGAGTGAGGTTAAAAGGCAGAGTGAAATAGTGAAGAGAGAGAGAGAGATATAAAAAAACAGAATGAGAAGCACACAGGAAGATAAGGAAAGAAAGGTGTGAAAATAAATGGCACAGCAAGCAAACCGAGGGGAAGAAATTGGACAGAAAAGAAAAACAGAAAAAGAAACATTAAGTCGAATGAGACATAAAAACTGTGTTAAAAAGGGAAGATGAGCAGAGAATGTGAGAAGTCTAAAAAAAATATAGAACTAAATGAGTTAGAAGACTTTTAAGTGCCCTCAGATGATGTCTATGTTAATGACACCAGCTGAGTTGGTCTCCTGTGCTGGTCTTGTCTGTTGAAGTCTCTTTAATTAGGATTTAAGCTATCAAAGCTCATTTCTATCCTCTACACTCTTAATGCTACATTCCTTATGATTAAGCACAAAGTCACTGACCAATCAACAAGAGGCTCATCTCTCCTTATATCACAATCTGTCTCTTGCTTTTTTTAACAACTGTGGTGACGGCATTAAAGCCTAGTCTTTATTCACACAAACACACCTGTTTATGTGAATGTGTGTGACAAAAACAGAAAGTAGGACTGTGTGAACTGAAGTGTCTATCTGCTACTGCGTTGAGAAAAAATGAAAGACACTTTTTATAGCATCTACTGAACTATTATGCACCACAACATCAGCTGTTAAGACTGAGATCATCCAAGATCACTAAACATTTATTACTGCCACATATATTGTCTTGTCAAACTTGGACATAAACGCAAACGTGGCAAACGTGACCTCCACTGATGATAAATAATACTCCTGCTTTTGCAACAAGAAAACTATATTTATTTAAATGAATTACCAAGGTAATGATAAATAATTTTGATCAAACTGAATTACCAATATTTCAGAATCACAAGGTCATCAAAGAAGTCACACACAGCACAAACCAACACAAATACATGTTCAACCCCGTTTTAGAAGTCACATTACTTGTTTTTTCTGCAGAGTGTCTTGTAGATGTTAAAGGAGAGTAAACATGCCTTCTCACATCACATATCCGCACATGAGGGAGTAAATCTCACTCTCCTCTGGCCTGAGCTTTGACCCACTCTTGCGAATGAAGCTGCACCCAGAGTAACCTTGTGTCGCAGCCAATCCCCAGAACCCCTCAGAGTCTCCATTTATTAGTGCTCAAAGACTGTGGAGGCCTCCTCCATCCACTTTGCACTCAGGCCTGTCTGCAGCCATTTTAAATGTAAATGAAAGGCTGGGGACAGAGCGAGAGAGTCTGAGCGTTTCTCAGGGGAACAGCAATACGTGAGGAGATGCCTTGGTTTAAAAATAAGGCATGGAGAAGGTTTGTGTTTTGTTGCGTTCAGAACTGTAGGCCGGGTTTGGATATGGTTCGAAGGTAATGAAAGATAAATAGAGATAGATAAAGGTTTGTTCACAGATGATAGAAGATAGTAGAGCAACAATTGTAAGCTGTGGTGGTCTTGCGAAGCTGCCAAATATTTATGCTTGAAATTTAAGCAATTCCATTAAGGAATATTTCTGTCATATCAACATGACACTTTCAAGTACATTAAGTGTCATAAGCCCCAACATGGATTTTAAAGCAGAATGTTTGAATTACAATCGGTTTTAGACATACGCACCAGTTCTGGATGCTGAATTTGCTGTTTTTGTTAGGTAAAAATTGGCTTGACTTTTTGAAATTATTTAAGACAGCCCATGAAAACACGTGTCAAAACTAATTTTCAAGTTGTTTCTCAACTGGCTTTAATTGGGTATTGTATCAGTCACTACAATTTTATGCCAGATATGCTTTTCAATGCTCCAGCTGTTCCAATGGCTCCTTTATATGCATGTGCTACTGATTTTAAAATTCTCTCTTACATATAAAAGTAAAACTTTAAATGTGTTTAAATTTCACTTCCAAAAAACTGTGTAAAAGACACAAATGTCTAAACATAGTCCACAATGAAAGGTTTGGTTTCATCACCCTCTTTCATATTTTTTCTAACTGCACCAGTGAAAATATTTTCTATGCATTTTAACGGTTCTATGCATTTTATAGTTTAACATTATAACATTTACAGATTTGTTTTAAATGCATCTAAGACAACAATTTATATGCAAACAATCACAAGGACATTTTGCAGGACCGGCTCAGAATCAAGCCTGATTTGGATGTTGAGTTTATTTAAACCACACTAGTCATCAGAAACAAGTGCTGCTTCTCTCTGGGTCTCTCAAAGCTTGTCCTGCAAATGTCAAGATGTCTGAAGGACTTCTGGAAATTGTGGCCCACTTTAAACAGAAAATCGAGCATGACAGTAAAAATGTAAACAAGTCAATAAAGCCATATGACCCGATAAAGCCTGAGATGATATTTACAGTGTGTCTTTGCAGATAAGTGTAACTTTACCAACACATACCACAGCAAGCATTAAACTTTCCTGCTTGTGACATTGTACAATTTAACAGAAAATGTGGGTCAGAAACTAACAAGCAAGGTGCTTGCATCAGCAAGACCCTGACAAAAAATGTTAACATATTTACCTTAAATGCACCATGTGGATTTAAACATAGTCAATCTGGATAAAAGCTTTTGTCACATAAATATATGCCTTTAAAAGCTTGCTCACACATACAAGGAATTTGTATTTAGTAACAGATGCTTATACTGTATAACTGTATACAGCAATACAATAAAGCTTATTAATGATAATAAGATATAAATATTAATAAGCAAAATAAGAAGAAGCCAGGTAAATTAACATGTTCATTTAAGGCTGCACACTGTTTTGAACAAGTTTACACACCAAAGCCTCTAAACAATATTATGAATTTTATCACACAAGCGTATTTTCAAATGATACCTTTTAACTGCAGCTTGAATATTATTTGTTTTGTAGCGAGCAGAGGCTCTGATGGAGCAGTGCTGTGGGCATTTATTTCATCCTATCACAGAGAGGAAGAATGATTGAGAGATTGCGTATGAAATAAGGGCCATCCCATCACGCCTTTCCCCCGATCTGTTTGCAAAAACATAATGCCGTTTCGGGATGACAGAAAAAAGCATTTTCAAAAAGCGCTCATGGATCTTTTAATATCACGTCTTCATCTCCACCACCCACGTTCCTCTGCTCACCTATTCACCCAATCAATTCATCCCATCCATGTCTGCCAATGAAAACGTCTGCAAGCAAAGAGATGATGACAAGTGCCTGCCTGATGTGGCTATAACCGTTATCAAGCAATCACTCCAGAATTAGAGCAGACATCATGACAGATGCCAAAATCACAGCATATGAAGCCTGTCTATACGTATCTATCACACAAAGTAGAGAAAAACAAAAAGAGGGAGACAGAAAATGAATAAGATCGGTGTGGATATAAGAACCATGTTGGTTTTTTAGTCAGACTGAAAGTGTTAGCAAATGTCATTCTCTTGGCAAAAATAATTTTGGACACTAGGACACTAGCTAAAAATTACATGATGTTAGATAATAAAAATAATGATGATGATATTAATAATTGAAATAAACAATCCTTACACAAAGTAATAAAGTTTTTAAGCCTTAAATCAGAGATGACCGATTAACAAACCAAGGTTTAAATCTGAACCCCGGATTGGTTCCATTCAGACTGAATCATTTCTCATAATTAGAAACAAAACAGGATCATTTCAAAGGTAACTCTTAAAACAATATAATGTAGGTTATGATATTTGGACCTTTGCAGGGAATAACATTTAGACACTGAACCCACTAAACACCCGTTAAGCTGGTTATAGCTGACAAGTAACATGGCAGCATTAATATTTAATATACAATTTGTGGTCGCAGGTATGTATTTATTGCCATTTTACAGCCACTTTGATTGCATCTCATTCCAATCAGAATTCAGATTGATCAGTTTAATAAACCGAAAATAAACAACATTACAGGCAGATGTTGAGGAGATAAATCTCCAAATAAAGCCGGGATGGGTTTGTTTACAGGTCAACAATTTTCAGCTTTCTAATTCAGCGCTTTCATTCAACGTGAAGTGAAAGATTTTCTTCATTTGTAGCGTAGTCACACTTTTTGTTTCAGGAGGGAAAACGAACAAATTCAACCCCGTTTCTCTCCACATGCCTTTAAAGAAAGCGAGCAATCATTTCTCCTCCTGCAGTAATGCGTTTCATCCTTTTAAATTTCTATGGTGATATGACATTGTGCTGGTCTGGCTTTGATAAGCCTGTGAGATGGAATCAAAGCAGGAAATCTTCTGCTGCTCCGAGTCCACCAATGAATATTAGAGACAAAACCGAGATGTAATAGTGGAAGTAGTGGAACAGTGAAACCCTGATAGAGAAAGAATGAGAGGGAGAGAGAGAGAGAGAGATGCTGAATAAAGATGGAAGGCAGAAAAAGGGACAGAGAAACAGATGAGGAAATAAGAGAGGAAATAAAAGAAATGAAGATGAAGCATCTGTGATGGATGCAGTCATGCAGAAACATCACCATGGACTCTCAAACATGCAGTCCATGGCCTGGCCACAGTCCTCCCTCTGACCCTTTGATGAACACACAACTAGCAAGCACTTTCTCAATCAAACAAGACCTGATTTTACAAAACCTTCAGAAATAATGAAATTTTCATCAGCATTTTTCCAATTTTTTTTTTAAATTTTCAAAGACATGGTAACAAGGTACAGGGACGATATAACAAAGGTATACGAGGAAAAAGTAATAACTGGATTTGCCAGGTTAGTGGCACCAAATCTTTAAAAGTTATTTTGAGTTTTGCCTGAGGCACCTAGCAGAAAGTAAACTGGATTAACAGACTTATACTGAACAGAAACTGAATTGATAACTACAGATATTGTGCTACTGTAACAGATTACTGTGGCATGTACCAAACCAATGAATTCTTAAATTTGTTTGATAACTGAAGGCCTAAAAAATTAAAAATATTTATGCAAATAAAAACATTTTTTTAAAAGCAAAATCCTTGGATTTCACAATATAAAACTGTCTCTTGATAATATGGTGGAAATTGACAGTTGAAGTTGTATGAGAAAGTTTTCTTTACTTGCACTAATTTTATTTAGTGTTTTTTATTATACCTGCAGGCAACTATAAAGACACATTTGCAAAGCTTGGCCTAATTTCACCAAGAGATATTTCTGGGTCACCATAGTTTGTTGACCCTGGAACAACATTTCTATAAACAAACCTTATACCTACCCCACACCCTAATAATAACTTATTCCTAAAACCAGAGGAAATTGATAAGTAAATAACAATGGTGTAGAAGCACCAAACCCTGGTTTTAAGGCTATACTTCACGGTAACTGTAAACTTCTCCCTCAAATCTGATTGGTTGGTTCTAATGTTGTTTATTGAACAGCTCTCACTTGGCAAAATGATGGTTTGGTTTTAACACATAATATTTTTCCAAACATATAACAAAACGAATAAAGGTGCAGATCAGGATTCAGCTGACCGTAATGAAAAATGTTTTTACTGGGAACATATTTTGCAAAGTGAATTACATTTCTAAACACTAGGAATAAGCCTCCTAAAAGTATTTTTCTTCTTAAATTTCAGACAGCGTACAAGTGCGGTAAACATAAGAAAAATGCCCTGTGGTGCATTTTTATGCGCTTTCATCTTTAAAGAGTGCATCACTCATACGGGCCTGAGATTTGACAGTAGTGAAAAAGATACGGGGAAGAAAAAAGAGGGAAAGAGAATGAAAAGGAAGAAAACTGAGATGTCGACCATTAGGCTATTTAAACCTGAATCAGTTCTGAGTGTGTGTGTGTTGTACATATGAACTGTCGACTCTCATTTCCAGCATTTACTAATGGTTGTCAGGATCTGTTTATTAACAACTAAATGCCTGTGCAGAAAATCTTTGAAATCTATTTCACGCATCGTCCAACCGGATTATTTATTAGCTTTTCCACTTTCTTATCATCAGTCTTGATCAATATCTGATTGGTCTACCTGGGAGGTGAGGTAAGGATGCATTACCTGATTGGCTTAGAAATTGCCTGGCAACCTCCGAAACAGAATGCAATCATCCTCGTTCACTCTTAATGACGCTAGAGCCTGGGGCTGCATTCAGAGAACATATTTGTGTGTTTATAGTGATGTGAACTGTCTCAGGTAAAAATATGGTTGGATATGGTGCAATTCAATGTTTCCCAGTTGCTAGCATCCACATTCAGCAGCCTATCATGCATATATACTTAAATACAGCCATACACCCATCCACCTACCAGCAGACACACAGTGACACATAATGATCCCCACTTCACAACAGACTTTTTATGTTGCAGCTCTAAATGACATTTAAATAGAGAAACTCTGAACACAGAGATAAAACTGACACATTGGAAAGAGCCTGAACACTCAAACACGCTCAAATGCACACGCACACACACACACACACACACATTGATTAATAGGTTGTGACTTCTGTAATACTGTGTATATAGGCATGTCAAATGAGAGGAGATGGTGATGCTAATCTTTCACACTGATTTAAGCAGTTGGAACCCCAGAGAGTTTTTTTTATTTTTAATCCTTTTTAGACTGAAAAAAATACTACTCCAGATTTAACAACCTACTGGTGCTGTATTCATTTAACCTTTACCAAAAACATCTATTTTGGCAGTGTTGTATTTAGATAGCACCTCTTGAAAAATCCACACAAAAAACACAAGACATAATTCAGTATGAAGTTCAGGAAATCTTTGCAGCAAATACACAAGAACTTCCTTCTTAAAACAGTAACTCAAATGTATTACAAATGCCATTGTGTGTAATCAGCATATCATTTTAATTAACAAATATCTTTTAGCCAGCCTGTTATGCTGATGCGACAGCTACCCATATGTAGAAAATTAGACATTTAATCAGTTAGCAAATCTTTTTAGCCTGGCAGCAGGTCCTCTATATGCTAAGGAAGGTTATACATTTTATTAATTATCATTTTTATCATTTGATAACTCTCTGCTAAATGAAAAGTACGTAACACTCTACAAAATTACACATTGTTCAGAAACTATAGATTTTTCGTATTCAAATCTAAATAAACTTGATGTAGAAAAATCAGCATTTTCACATGTTCATCAATGTAAACATCCTTAAAACCATCAAAGCACATTCACACATTTCTATGACTTCACTGTCACTTTCATGACTTCACTGTCACTTCCATGACTTCACTGTCACTAGGCCAAATGCATACACATCCAGGAAGTGAGCTGGCAAGCCGGTCACCAGCTGCAGCTTTTTCTCCCCTCCGGGAGTCTGAGGCTCAGCAGGAGGATGTCCAGTTTGGCTACAACCACGGAAATGGGAAGTAAAGGGTGTGAAAAAGCTTGCACATGCTCAGATCAGTTCTGAGTTCTGCCTGCACAGATAAGCAGATTTACTGGCACAGAATCTCAGTAATAAACGGGGTGCGTGAAACTTTCTAACCAATAAACGTTTATGCAGCAAACATGTTATCTAAATGAATAAGCTTGTTTGATTTAACTGATGCCAATAGATCAGGAAACATGTACAAGGAGTGTTAACTAGTAAACACCTTTTAGCCATTACACAATTTGTCTGCTGTTTAAAAACATATACAGCATATATTAAACGTTTAATGGTAGATAAACTATGGAGGAAAGACAAACAGGCACAGCAAAAGCTATTTACCAGACGAAATAGGCAAACAGCTATAGGCACCGGCAACTCCAGCAACAATAGGCACCGGCAACCATAGGCACCGGCAACCAAAGGCACCAGCAACGGTCACGCTAAAGCTTTATTACCTGCACCTGCGGCTGGTTCATCCCACACCGCTTCATGTACACAGTCTATGGCCCTCTGGCCAGACAGAGAGAGAGACAGAAGCTGGTGAGGTAAACCACTACACTGCAAGGTCACCTCATTACAACCCATTTGTTCCAGCTGTCATTAAAAATCACACACAGTGTCACTCAAAGCATGAACGACAGGGTAGATAAAGAGAGAGAGAGTGTTATAGTTGAAAATGACACCTATCAGATATACTACATAACACCCACCCACATCCACACACAGCACAAAATGCATTAATCACTGAACCCCTTTATGACCTTGTGGATCACAAACACATCTCATCTCAGCCTCCATAACACACCTCCCTCCATTTTGGCCTTCCTTTACCCTGCCTGCTCTCAGCTGCTACTCCTTAATAATGAGGAATTGTAATATTGGGAGAAGACATTTTAATAATATGTTATCATATACGGCACGGTGATAAGTCTAGCTGGAGGGAGGGAAAGAAGGCTTTGCAGGGCTTCGCATGGTTAATCATTAGTTGGACTGAAGTTTGGAAATGGCTGCCCCAGAGCTTAATTTCCCCTTTTGTTTCTCAGGAGAGATAAAAGCTCAGTGGCAACCCACAGCACTGCAGAGCAGATGTGGTACTTTTATTAATAAAGAAAGTCCTGGTTAAAACAAAGAACTTCTAAAGCTCAGTTCTCTCTGCTTTTTAATATGTTGAGAGAGGAAAGGAAGACAATTGAGTCTGGAAAACTCAGCTACGGTTGTTAAGAACTGCTGAAGAAACACTCACAACCTCGCTCGCTAAGAGTCAATTTATTTAAATATAAGCTCTGACAGAGCCACGGAACTGATGTAATGTGGTTTAAAGCATTTAAAGACCTGTTTTAATACATACCTGATTTTGACATAAAAATACAGTGTTATATACTGAGTTAAATTCAGAGAGGCTAGCAATAGCAAGCTAGCTTTGAGAGCATAAGATCCACACACATGAAGTCTGAAAAAATACCTATTTAGACTGAATGCAATGATTGTACAAACATTTTATGGTCCTGTGGCTTCAACAAAAGATATAAATATAATAAATATACTTGGTCAACTTTACTAAGTGATTGTTATCAGGGTGTGAAGCAAATTTTATTAAAACTTTGTATTTAAAACAAATCTTTTTTCCTGCCTTTAATTACTGTAGCACAGAGGAAAAGCCTTGTCATGGCACACCATAAGTAAAATGAGAGTAATCCCTCTGCACAAAATACATTGGATCATGAAGGTGTCTGGAGCTGCACTGGCTGCCTCTCGCCCTTCTAGAAGAGTCTTGCCCTCCAGACAGCAAGAGAGCGTCTAGAGGAAACATAAAGCTCCTTCTGTTCTGTCTTTTGGCAGTCGCTTTAGACCACCAATCAAAATCTCACTGCATCCACACTTCTTCATCCTACAGTGTGCTGCAGAACACTTTCAGCCAGAACTTCAAATATAACAACCCCAAACATTTAGTCTGGTTACAGATCTAAACTTTTCTTCTTTTAGATCTTTTCTTGTGCCATCACTGCTGCTACACTTTCAGGTACTATTTTATGAGTGATACGTGATATCTCTTCATTAGCAACACCAAATTATTTTGCAAATAGGCTATTATTACTGTTTTTGAACAAGTTTCTTTAAGTTTCATCTGCCATTGTTCATAAAACATTTTTTTTCTCATGTCATATCACTAGGTGCAATGTTGCTACTGTATGGTGTGTCTAGACATTACGATTTGAGTTCAGTTTTTATTTAGTGCTACTAGCTCCCCTTCAACCTATAAGTGGCTTTAATGTGTTTGTATCAAATTTACTGTGCAACCTGAATGCATATAAATGCATAAAAATACCAAAATCAGATTTGTTATCTTTCACTGTAAACATCAAGTATTCAGAAGTTTGTTTAAAGGTTCGAAGTGTAAATAACATTTCAGCTTCAAAATAATTTTAATAACAGGTGAGACGGAAATGATTCATTTTATCATGATGCAAAACCTGGGGTGCAAAAGTGCTCTTACTGAGGTTGTGGGTGGATAAGAGTTTATGATTCAGGGATCACAGTAATTGTATGCACTTAAAGCTTAAGTACAGTATAAATGCATGTTAAAACAGATGCAGAAGACAGTGAGAATGCATGCTTTTACAAGCCTGATGAATGTTTGTCTCATGAACAAAGTTGAAACGCAAAAATTGGAAATTGTGTGCCGGAAATTTTGTATCAGACAGGTTTTAACTTATGCAGCAGTTTTTTAGCTAAAAAAATTCATTACATTCACTTTAATGTCATATTATTATTGCTGAGGTCTTCCAGAACACAACCATATATGCCACTTTTGCACAGATGTTTTTAGTTAGATGAAAAACTTAAAAAGTGTAACAGACTGCCTCAAAGTGGGTTAACTAGAATATTAGCCACTGTATTTGGCTTCTAAACTTTACCAAACATTTTCAATTTATGCAACCTTTTGCAAATCATCACAGAAAGCTTTACTTAATAGAACTATACTATTTTTCTATGAGGTAGTTCAGTAAACATGACAAATGCTTTTTACATTCTCTCAAAAGTCTTATTTAAGTTTTATCTTTCTTATTTTATACTTATTTAAGTATTATCTCTCTTGTGTAAATGCTGGACGAGATCAGATAGGAAAGCTCTTTATGTTTCTCTATTTATTTCATATTACAGAAAACTGCATGTGAATTGTCTAAAAACATTTATTCTGAATTTCAATACGCCTTTATATATGCCTTTCAATACGCCTTTTTATATTTACTACTGCATGTCAAACAAATAACTGTTTTCACCAATAAAGTATATTTTCCTTGTATCAATGTTAATAATAACTGCTAAAGCAAAAGTAATAAAACCAAATACAAAATAATATACAAAATACATACCTATACAGAACATTATTATTATTATTATTATTATTACTTGTACTGCTAAAAAGATTTTTTTTGCATGTAGCTGTGGTAACGTTGGCAAGTGTCTCATGGAATGTGTAATGAATGTGGGCTAGTGTTCTGTCTGGCTGAGAGCTGCTGGGGTTGGCAGGGTGGCACTGCCAATATCAAGCCTTGCTTTACTGCCAGAGAGTAGAGAGAGCACACAGAGCAGCTGCAGGAGCTAACACTGCTTGGCAAGTCCAAATTCATCCAGACAAATAAATACATGCACACATAATGGAGAACAACAGGAAACACACACAGGCAGCATCGTCCTCTATAACTCTACACATGTGTAAGGCACTGTATCACACACACTGCTAACTCTGCTGTGTAGCATCCCACAAAAATTGGAAAGTCAGTTATACAGTAAGAATGAAGCCATACAGTATAACAGCTTTGAGAAAAACAACCTGAGATAGTAAACTATTATAGAAGTTTCATTTTTGGGTGAATTATTACTTTAAAACATAAGAAAAGCACATAACACTGAAATGAGAGGTATTGTTGCTATGCAGTGTGGCATAAAAACAATGAATAAATTACACAATAAGAACTGCATAATGTATGTAAATTATTTCTTGATCATTTGGTCAGAAGGGAAAAATGAAAACACAAATAAGGCAAATGTTCATTTTTAAATACTTTGTTTTTTAAACGTGACACAGGCATATAAAAAACTCACTTGTGCGATATATTTAAATAATAGTTAAAAGACCATTTCTACTGAAAAGCCACATCAGCAACTCTGTAACAAGAGCAAATACTATAACTTTGAGGTAAAGAGACATTTCAGTCAAATCAGATGAATGTATACTGTGGCATGCAAAAACTGCTGATACATTAGGTACCATAAACACATTTACATCTTTGAAAAAACAGGAAAGGAAAGGGTATGTACTAGAAGAAAATGTGCAAGATTTGCATTATGCAAGGTGGATATTTAGGAGGTAAATTTAACAGGCTTTTTTGACAGCAGAGGACACAGACTGACAACATCAGAGGAGTTCTCACTTCTGTGAGTCATCCAACAGACTAAGAGAGAGAATGAGAAATAGATGGACAGAGACAACAAATGAGTGAGGGTGCTAAAACAGGAGAATAAAGAGAGATAGACAGGTGTATATTGGGAGAGAGAAACAGCAACACGTTTGTAGGAACAGGCAACGGTAGAAAAAAGTCGGGAATAACAGTAAAAGAGTTTTAAAAGCAATTTGAGGGCAAAAGGGGAAGGTTGAGAGAACATACAGCTAAAATAAGCATGTGGTAAAAAACAGGGGTATAGTGAAGTTAAGAGAGTGAAAAGTGTCATCCTGGCATAAGAGACGGTCTGAAACGGTGTTTGTAAGTACCTGAGAGGCTTTGTGTGTGTGCTGAACCTGTGTAGATGAGAATGTATGTGAGAAATCGGTGTGGAAAAGGTAATTTTTCTGCTGTTTGCACCTCCAGGTGATAATGTGACACCTCCTCGGCCGAAGCGATGGATGGAACGAGCGTCAGATGGAGAAAGAGAGGGATGTGTCCCCCGTGTGTTGACAGGAAAAGAGAGGTGTTGTGTGAAGTAGAAAAATATCCAGAGGGCCACTATTTCCAACAGTATCCCTCAGGCAGGTAATTAGTGTGGAGCTTGTGTAAGGCCACAAATATGAACTCAACCATCCCAGTATTGTGACAGAATGTACAGCTTTTCATGAACCACTGTCTGACTGTATAGGAAATGGCTCTTTCCATCTAAACAAGCAGGTTAGTTGTTGAACTGCTTAATCAACTGTTTATGTCTGTTGTGCATACTCTCCCAGAGGAGTTCAGTGAATCCTGGAGAGCGACTATAAACACTGCTGTGATCATAAGAAAAAGCTCATTTTGATATTTCAAGGTGTATTTCTGCAACTTTTTAGCTTTCCCACACTAGGTGATTGATGCAGCTCCACATGACATATCTCACTCAGAGCTGGTTTATAATAACATACACTCAATGCATTCCCCATGGCCGAGGGCCCCACGCAAACCTGAAGAGAGGTGGATATGAATTCTGCTCTGCTCAGCCTACGCTACTCAATCAGAAGAGGATATTGGAGTTAAATTGAAAGAGTCTGTCCTCTTGGAGCTAAGGCTCAGATATGGCAGACTTATCATCATGAGAAAGGATGGATGGGGGGGGTGCTGTACTCTGGAAGAGCAGTGGCACCCTGGTGCATGATGGGTAGTGACCCATGACAGTGCGCCTGTATCGATTTAAAGAGCGAGATAGAGAGGCCAACCAAGAGAAGCGATATTCCTCTTAGGTGTGATACATAATTCATTCCTGGCTTTATCTTCCTCCCTCAGTCTTCTTTCCTTGCCACTTTTCTCCCTCTTTCCTGATCGTTTTTCTTTTATTGAAGGGTACACACCAGGGCGCCTTCAATTTCAGTGGGGGATTAGTGGTTGGCATTTTTTAGATGCATCCCAATAGAAACTTTGATCTTCATCAGAACAGAAATGATGGTTGACCTGTAGTGACGCTTGGATGATTCACATCTACAGTAACAAGAGCTGTAGGTTTGGAGCGCAACCGTCCCTATAATCAAGCTGTTACCCTACAGGTGGACACCATGAGGATATTCACTGAGGAATTGGGTAGGCGGTATGTGTGAAAATCTACAGATCACCGAGTGGACCATAAGTGGATTATAAAAGGGATTCTTTAAGCTTTGTAAGGGACATGTAGAATTTTAGGGACCATCTAAATATGGCAAATAGTTGTATAAAAAGAAAAAGGTGACAGAAAGCAAAGGTATGAGAACAAGCGAGGGAGAATGATGGGATTCAATATACAGTGCCTGTATATTGTCTCATTGACTGACACACAAGAGCTTCATCTGTCAGTCAGACAGCAGACTTTACAAGATGCAGGTTTACACAAGACGAACATCATTCAACTGAATGTTTTTAAATGTAGTTCAGTGAAAAATCAAAGTACCCGTCATATTGACAGGGATGTCCGTCATGTCTCAAATGCTTCACCATTCATTGCTTTTAAGGAATTTTTTTAGAAACAGCCAAATATATAAACAAACATAAAGTGCTTAAAATACAATTTACTATTAAAAAATTAAAAAAACTTTAATTTTTAAATAATTATTTAAAGACAGCTTTCAGCACTGCAAATAGTACAATATATCAACAATGGTAGTTGAAGAAAAATACATATGACCTTTCAATAATCTTTCAAAAAAGTGTATAAAAACATTCTTTTTTCTAAAAAGTTTTTTCTTCTGTGTAACATTTGGGAATATATATTAGCTATGTGTCTATGGAAGTCTATTGAACACATTTGTGATAAGCTAGGGTGGAGATGCTAACCACAACACAGTCCTTGTCAGAGAAATACCATCATTTCTGGGTTGACAAAAACAGCTCTTAAAAAGCGGAGCTCAAATAAGTGCAAATGAAGTCAAACTTTCAGATGGGTTGCCACTAGCTACAAGACAAAAGCACAGAGCCTGCGAACTGAGCCTTGTGACAATAAGCCTGATGAGTCGATTCATGGACAAAAAGGTATAGTGGGAAATACAGGCTTAAAGAGAGATAGAAGCCACAATGACAGCTGAGTTAATGAGAAACCAAAGGATAAACGGAGAATCTGATCAAATAGCTTTTCATGGCAACACAATGAATGTGAAATCTGTATGAAAACAACAGACAATGACATTGAAATAAAGGCATTTTTCTCGGCTGAATATCAATTCAGTTGTCATTCTGTCAACCGCTTTGAAAATTAAACGAGCAACTTTTCCTTCACAGTTTGTGATATTTTTGTCTCTGTGGAAGCAGATATGGTCATAAGCTAACTTGTTTCTAATAAAAATGCTGAAGAAAATTAAACAAAGAGACATATTCATGAAATTCTCCTTTAATGCAGCTGTATAATGAAATAAGCAGAGGCTGGTTGAAGCCGTGTGCTTATCCAACTCCAAGTCCTTTAGAAGAGGAAATATATTAATTATACTCAAAGAGGAACTACAAAAGCAAAATAGGGGCTTTGAACAGAGAGGGCCCTAAATGTCACCCGCTTGCTTTGAAGTGAAGGGTGCCTGTCTTTGTTTTTTCTCCCTCCCTCCCGCGCTCTCGCTCTCTTTCTCTGTGTGCGTTTACAAAACACAGGTGAGCCAGGCAGAACACAACTGCTTTCAAGAGGCATCTTGGACACACACTTTTCCATTATACAGAAAGAAAACATATATGTGCATGCACACGCACACAGATGCCTGCAGGAACTGGACCGTGACTATAATGCAATATCTTTTTTTATTTATGTAGGTTTACAAACCTCTGAGGTAATGAATATGTAGCATGTAGAAACAAAAACCTGCTAAATGCATACATTTTGAATGCAATAATTTCAAAAAATATTATTGAAAGCTGTGTGTGCTACATAATTTAAACTAGGTTTGATAGCAAATACAATATCATGAAAATTGTCTATGGCAGTGGTTCCCAACCTTTTTTAACTCACGGCCCACACAACCAAACACATGTGTTTCCGGCCCACTGCAAACAAATTTAATGAACCTGCTATTTGTGTACATACATTAGCAATATTATTATTTCTATTGATAATAACCGGCAGCCCCCCTGCAATACCGTTGCGGCCCACAGGTTGAAAACCACTGGTCTATGAAATAACGCTACCATACTCAGCGTTGCATGTTCCTAATATCTGGAAAATGTCAGTTCATTTTTAACTATAAATGCTCCTTTCCTAGTATTTACGAGCCTGACAATGCGGAGTTAAATCAGAGATAGAAACAAATAAGCACAACAGACACATCAACGAAGCCAAACTGCCCTGAAACCACAGTAAACATGTCGCAACAGAACCAGAACCTGTGACTTCCTGCATTTGTCCAGCAGGAGAGCCAAATAAAGCTCTGTGCTATTACAATCAGCATTCACCTTGAAGTAGAGCAATCAATTTCCTTCCACTACTTGTTCCCATCAAGAGGCTGCCATCTGAGGGCATCCAGGAGACAGATGAAGAAGAGAAAGAAGAACACAGAGCAGCAGAAACCAATGAGAATACAAGGATAGGGTGGAGGAGAGGAGGAATAGTGTAGCTGTTTTGTTTAGTGTAGACAGCTGCAGTGAGACGACTAGAAGATTCAGCCAGCATGTTGAGGATCCCCTGTGGCTTTAATCGATCAGATCGCCCTCCTCCTGAGAGACTACCTGAAAGAAACCAGCTGAATGTTTTTTTAGAGTGAAGAGTGAGATCTAGGCTTTGATATGGGCAAATCGTTCCAGGCACAACACACTCAGGCAATGACTTCTGACAATGTTTAAAAAGGATTCTGAATAAACATGCTAATTAAACTCCAGAGCTGCTTTAGCAAGTATAACAAAGTATACTCTAAACTACTAAAGAAGGATCTTGCAAAATTTAGTTGGACCTAAAATATAAAAACTGTACATTCTTGTATCATCCCTTAATAGAATTTGTGTTCCCTGGGAATTAAACCCACAATCTTTCCACTGCTAATGAAATGCTCTACCAACTGATCTTCAGGAATGGCATGAAGATAAGATTTGTGACTTGGAATGATGCTCTTCCAAAACCCTCTACCTGTCCAGTTGAGTCCTCAGTATATTAATGTTTCTTATGAATAAGAGCTAGAGTAAACAGAGCAGGTATCACAAAGATACACTCCTGTCTACACTGCTGGCAGATATTCTGTTGAATACATCAATGATATTCCTCCTAAAACAAGCAGGATCAAATGATTTGCATGGGCTCCAGTGGAGTAATTCTAGAGTTGAATGATCAAATATATGTTTGAATTAGGCTTCTGAGATATTGTTTGAGCCTGTTATATTAAAAGTTTTATAAAGCAAACTTTGTGAAAGGAATCAATTGCCCCAAACTTTTTTTTTTGGTTTAGTTAGCTAGTCTGTCTGTGAACTTATCAAAACTGTTATCAAAAAGCCAGACCAAGGACTGCGCTTAACCTCTGCTCTCTCTCTCTGCTTTATTTCTTATGTAAATGATGCTGCTTTCTTAATGTTGAGCCAATTAATGTGCATTCAGGTTCTGCATTTCCTCTTTCTCTCTGCTCTGCAAAGAATAAAATATTAGTAAACCTGTTCAATTCAATTCTGTAACTTGTTTAGGAAAATGACATATTTCATCCTGTTTACACTAGGTACTAATGTCTATTTCTGGTGGTCTGATTACAAGCAGACAGAACTAAATACAAGTGAAAATGGTTCTAAAGTGTTTCGTGATCTTATCACTCTAATCAGGTTCTCTTGTTCTATAATACATCTGCATCTAAGCTAGACAACCTTAAAAGCGTGCTTATTAAATATTTGAGGTATACATATTTCATAGAATTATAGGCCTGTGTATTCAACAGGTATAATGGTGATCCATATCACATGACCACATCTGATGGGACCACCTGTGACAGATTTTATTAGTAGGTGTAAACAAGAGCTTTGAGTTTTTCCTGTTGGTATGGGCTGGAGCATCACAGGCAAAATCCCACAAAATGTTTTTGTTTACCTTTGCTTAGTTTCTGTAGAGTGTAGTCTCTCTCTCTCTCTCTCTCTCTCTCTCTCTCTCTCTTTCTGACAGCCTGTCTCATTTGTCACTTTCCTTAATCTCTCACGCTTGCCAACACTTTCGTCTTCATCAAGCCCAATCACTTGATATTATTCATGCTTGTTTTCCACAAATACCTCACAGGGGGAATTAGCAAACAAAAACGGTGCCCACATTCCCCTAATCCCTGTCTGCAGGCAGAGCCTATACCAATACACTAGAGCTCTGGCCGCCTGTCGAACTGGCTGCCACTGTTTTAAAGTTCCTCTTTACAAATCTGTGTTGACACAGTAAACGCCACCTTGCACAGATTGAGACCTCGTCTAGACTACTTAGGTTTAGGGGAAGATATCAAAAGGCTTGTGTGTACTGTTAAGCAAATGAGCCACAAAGGTGAGGAGTTTCATAACTACAACATAACTTTGTAGGAACTGTTATGTATTTGTAAAGATCTGCTGATGAGCGCTGCATTCATTTACATTTATGTATTTGGCAGATGCTTTTATCCAAAGCGACTTACAGTGCATTCAAAATATACATTTAATCGGTACATGTTCCCTGAGAATCAAATCCACGGACCTCTTGTGCTGCTAACACAATGCTCTACAAGTCGAGCTACAGAAAGGCTTGTATTCAGCTTGCACTTCATGGCACTGAAGAAAGTTTGTTGGAACACCTGTTCGGTATGACACAGAATAGATCAAAAAACGTATAAATCTTTCCTTCTTTCTCAGGCAGAAAGCAGAATAAAGCTCCATGCACCAAACCCAAAGCCCTAATCGAGATGCCATACAGTAAACCCAGAGTACAGTGCGTCCTGACATTGCTGTAATCACGGACCAAATTTCACACTCTTTCAAACTCAGGAGTTTTACTGTGAGCAAAGCCTAGAGATGTATTCAGGCACACAGAGGGCAGCATGCTACCTAATCAGAGCCTTGCATAATGTCTCACAATCACTGTAAGTGCGATTGCATGATAGTGCAGAGCTATAGTCTATAGAGTGGCAACTCAGCCAGACATTTAAATTAACAAGCAGGAGCTGAGAGTTAGAAATGAATAAAGAATTAGGGGTTCATTCTCTTGAGATTATAGAATGATTCATTCTCATTCTGTCCCAGTCTCTTATGTAACCACAGAGATGATATGTGTGTCTATATTAGATCTACATCATCTTTATCACTATGTCGTATTCAGATCCTTAAATTGTTAAATATAATGCTAGCATTCGAACAATTTGCATAGCTATACAATCATACATATTGAAACAGTATTTATTAGTAGCATACAGGTGCACCAAAACCCCTTTATAATCTAATCAAAATAAGGACGCCTGTATTATATTTGGAAGACAAGTAGGACATGTTAACAAACACAATTATAGCTAAACAAAAACACACACTTATGCACACAAACATTCAGCACAAAACTGCACAACAGGCAGGAAGTGAAGGGGAAGATTGAGGAGCCAAAGTGCTGTTTGATTGACAGGAGACGTCCAGGTGGACTTGCCCAATGAAGAGGAAAATGCCTCCTATTGCTCTGATATACACAAATATAATAATATGTACAAACCAATCCACACATATGAACACTATCAACATTTTTATACTTACATTTATGCATATTTTATCCACAGCGACCTACTGACAAAATATATAGTTTGAAAGCACTGTATGTGTGTTTCCTGAGAATATTTTTTATTTCATTATTAATTTGTTTAATGATATACACTAAATATTTTACAAGAGTTAGCTCCGGTTCTCTAATGTTATTGGACAATTGGTGTTGTATAGGGTCACTTAAACATTAGAAATCTTTTCTCATATCTTTTTCACACACAGCCTGTTAGAAAGAGGAAATGAGGACATTTTTGATCACAGAAACAGAGTACGCTTAACTAAACAGAGCAGTCAAGGATGAGAGGGAAGGACACAGAGTGTGAGAAAGCAGGGGAGGAGGGAATTAGGAAAGGGAAGATGAGAGATAGAAAGAAAATTAGGAAGGGCAGGAATTAACTAAACTCAGAGAGGCTGGAGTCGAATGAAACAGTGTCATTTCACATCTGAGGTTTTATTTTGAAGTGATTAAAGCTATAAAATATGGACATAAGCCAGTAAACAACACTTTTGTGATTCAGTTGCTATTTAATGAGGACATGAAGAGACACTAAATGACTGTATTTCACCAAGTGTTACTGACAGCCAGATGACTGATGATGACTGATGACAAATTCTGTGTGGAAATAATCCATTTTAACTTATATTAATTAACGCGTTTGTTGATTTTAAAACAATATCAGAAATGACTTTACCTCATAAACACAGTATTATTACCATAATTCTGGCAGTATGCAAGTATAGAAATGATTTGCATTCATATAGCACTATTAAACAAACTATTTACTTAGTTTATTGGTGTCTACCTCACGAAAGTAGAAAATTTTAAAAGTCAGGATGTTTAGAAGATAACGTTAATATTATGAGATTAAAGTAAAGTTTGCAGAAAGAAACAAAATTATGGCAATAAAGTCATATGTTGTATATTTAGAGTAATACAGTATCTCTATTCAACAGACATCTTTAAAGCAAATACTGCTGGTCTGTCAAATTCTGATGAAATATAAATCTCTCTACACTTGTGCCAAATATTCACACAGACACATAAACATTCAAAGAATCAGCAGGAAGATTAAGTCCAGCACACACACCTGCCCACATGCACCCGCGTATTTCACATCCAATCGGTGGCAAAGAGTGAGTCAGGTATATGTAAGCCATTACTTTAGTTGGAGAGGCCAGGGTAATTATGGCTGGCATTTTGACAAGTGTTTGGTGGAGTGAAGGTCAACTGTGTCTGCGTGGGAGATCTATGCTAATCTGCCCAGCTGGAGCGCAGACGAGCAGCCCCTGCACAGCACCACTGCAATTACAGAGAGAGAAAAAGAGACAGCGAGTGTGTGAGCGAGAGACAGAAAGGAATGAGTGGGTGAGGAAGTAAACACAGCAGAGATGTCAGAGATGTGGACGGATTTGAAGAAATGTCAGTTGGAAAATAAAGACTACATGAGATTGAAGGAGTACAAATCAGATGAAGTAACCAGACTCTTAAACAGACGCTGGCTTAGTTTAACTTCCAGAACAGAGGGAGAGGAAGATAAAGAGAAAAATAAATGAGGCTGTCACAAACCATCACCCTTTGAGAGCACGGCTACTGTTGTGCTATAAGGTCATGGCCTATGACATGACACTATCACAATCTCTCTTAGCTGCTTCCTGTCTTTTAGCGTATATTTTGGCACAGTCTTTTGGAGCTTGCAATTTTCCCCTCATGACATTAACTTATTCTATGTATGTATCTCTTTCTTTCTAGTTTACTAGCAGGTGTAGATGGCCTTGACTGTGGTTTGGATTGTTCTCTCTGTGGGATGTGACCATCAGGGTTCCATGTTCCATCTGCCCTAACCTGTCCAGACTCCAACCCACACAGGGTTCTCACGGCCTGGGCATCAGGGTCAACCCCTCAGAGACCCCGAAAACAAGAAGGGCCAGACAAAGAACGGTCATCTCTCCACCCACCAGCCTGACACACCCTCTTATTTTCTACCCTCTATATTCTACTCTATTCTACTCTATTCCACTCTATTCCACTCTATTCCACTCTATTCCACTCTATTCCACTCTATTCCACTCTATTCCACTCTATTCCACTTAATAATTGGCAACATTATTTAAAAATGTATGAAAAGAAAATGCCTTGCTTTAAATCAGACTGCTGTCTTGGTCATGTAGCTCTAACATCCAGACACTGAGACTGAAACAGTGCAGATACAGGAGAGCACATCCACTCTACATAAACTCAACGCACACTAACAACTCCCACACAAACATTCCACTTTAAAGTGGCTGAAGCACAATGCATTCTGTTTTATCAAAAAGACTCAGAGATAAATCTACAACGTTCCCTTTCAGCATATAAATTTAGACGGGACCATTTTCTCTTATGATTGATATGCAACTTTATGAGTTTAATATCGTCTGATCAGAGCATCATTAAAAATGCACTAGTGTACAACAGACTTTAATGAAATCTCACTCAAAAGACAAATGATGATGCAGATTGACTCATTTTGAAAATGTAACTTGCAGTTTTTTTATCAGTGTTTTCGAGGATGTCATAACAAATGAACAGAATATATATTTGATGTTTGTAAATGTGCAATGTTGCAGTCAGCTTGCTGAAACATCTGTGTACCTGTGCTGCTATAAAGAAGCAAAAAAAAAAATTGTATCTCAAATGCAACTGAAAAAAACTGAAGTGAGATTTAAAAAAGTGAAACCAAATATTTCAGTGGCCAGTAACTGTGACTACATAAAGACAGAACAAGCCATGTGAATGAACTTAAAGACTGCAAGAGGTGAACTAGGAGGCAGGCAGAAATGAAACGTGACGAGCAAATAGAGTAAAAAAAAATCGCTTTAGAAAAATAAAAAAGAGTCCGAGAGATGAAGAGAGAGATGACACAATGTAAGATTACACTGTGCAGTTTAGGGTGCCATTTCATCAACACTTGGATGAATCAATGGCCCAGTAAATGATTGTGAAGGACACACACACACACACACACACACACACACACACACATACACACACACACACACACACATACACATACAGATAAAGCAGGGGGTTCATCTTTTGTTTTGAGAGCAGGCAGGATTACCATATCCAGCTCTTTTGTCCAAATCTTTCTTTCCAGATGAATAGAGTACAACAGCAAATTCCTCATTCTTAATGAAAGTCTCCCAGACCCCCCATAAAGCTCTTCAGTGAGTTTCTGTGTTGCTAGCAGCTTAAAAACTTGATCAGAGCTTTGCATTGAAACACAAAATCTCTGCCCGTATACACAGACCCTACATGACACGTTACCCGTCTATACTGCTGTTCTTCTACTGGAAATAGCTTGGCAGAAAGTGATTATTTTTTTGTCAGGGAAAACTAATGGTTACATGTTTGTGAAGGCATGGTTGCAAAACTGAGGTGTCGCAAACTGTTCTGACCCACAGTACACTTCACTGAGAGCACACTGTGTCATAGGAATGAGGATAACACTTCATTAATAGCATTAAAAGCATGTATTTGTGAATTATTCATTATCAATATTTTTTTTTTTAAATATTAAAACTTTCATATTAAAGTCATATCTATATGTTCTATATTTCATCAGACAAATGTTCAATGCACATATAAAATCTGTGTGTGTGTACTGTATATATACAAATATGATTATGAAGACAGGTTTTATCATGACAGTTTTTACTGTATTGAGGTATTTATGCGATGGCCCCAGAATAGATTATTTATTTATATGGCATAGATAAAGCTTATCATGAATTCTTATGTAAATTCCCAAATATAAGATTTGAATATGAATTTCGCATGTGTAAAAACACATTTAGATGTATTAAAAATGTATGATGGTTTATAAATAATTAACTATTAACTCAAAGATTACAAATGTTCTATACATACATTTAATATAAGGCAAGCGTTACCCAAGAGTGTCTGAGCATATGACTGGTTAATACAATTTATATATTTTTACTATCACAGATCATGCTGTACAATCATTTCAACACCTTTTCAGACTGATTTGATAACTCAAATTTATTTTTTTTACTTAATATATAGCTTTTAAAAAACTGCTGGAAAATGTTCTCTAAAAATATAATAAAATGCAATACTGTAATATAGCTTCAATATTATGATATTTTTGTGTTCCTCTTACACCGTAAAATTCAGACAGAGAGACAGACAGACTGCCCCAAAAGAGAAAGACAGGAAGTTAAATGTAAGAAGATGCATTTGTGTTACATACAACAACAAAAAGACAAAACGCATGGGAGCTGCTGTCAGTAACAGATGCCTGTGGCAGTACCAGAGGAATACTAGTAGATAAGTGTAATGCATTCATTTCAGACACCAATGAAACCATCTAGAGCTTTACCATTCTGTGTGTCTGAATGAAGAATGGGGTGTAAATACAAAGGAAAGCTTCAGTCTAATATGCTGATCTAAAGCCTGTAGTGTTCTCTAATGTGCTCAGGTCAGTGGTACACTGGATTACACACAGAACTCTGTCTGTCAGTGTCATTTGGTGCTGTGCCAGAAAACATCTTCATACACACACACAAAGGAGACTGAATCCTGGGATTGTTTTTAAAGTAATACACCTGTGAGCTACTGGCCAATTATGACACACCTATTCACAATTCCATCATATTTAACAAGAGACAAAATGAACTCATTCAAGCCACTGAATGATCAAAGGTTCTAATATCAATGGAAAATTGCAGCGAGCGTTCAGCAGCTCAATGAGCCGGTTCAGTTTTTGTTGCCATTTTAAAAGACACATAAAGCACTGCTTCTGTAAACACAGACCCGATTTAGTCATAAAAACGCCATGCGAGCTATGGACATATAAACAAACATCAAACACAACAACAGTAACAACCCAAACATAATCTTCTATGCTTATGAGAGATCCAACATACTTCCATTGATCGCAAACACAGTGAAGCCGTTTCTAATACCTCAGAGATGTATGTGATGACAAAGGCACAGAAATAGGAATAAATGATTAGGTGCGATCAGTGATGTGTATACAAGAGTAATAAAGTGTGAGGCGGGATCCTCTCTGTTTAAATAAAGTAATAAATTAGTATTCAGGCACCGGGGTTTTCATAATTTATCTGCCGTGTGAGTGCGGCTGATCATGTTGACTTAACATTTTGTCTGACATTTGGGTCTGACGTGCCCAGCCATTAACTCTCTCAACATGCTACAAGAGATTCTCAAAGGAGAGAGACTGCAGATATACACACTCATACACGCTTGCAAGCAAAAGTAGAAATTCAAACCACAACAACTGGACAAAACTGAAGCGCATTTCTGCAGATGTAGAGCCGTGATGTGTAAACACACTCTGGCATATTCAGAATCAATCATAAGTTAGCTGCCACAAAAAGTACAACTGTTGCAAACACACTTGTTAGAACTGAACTCGGCACTTCCACTACCAAGGTCAAAACACTGACAATCAAATAAAGAATAAAAAATGTCTTTAAATGGAACTCATGTACTGACTTGCTGGCAGTATGTCATTTATTTTAATATGAAGCAGCGAGAATTAACAGGAGATATAAACCAAATAAAGAAAACAAACAAAAACCTGTAAAGACTTCGAAAATGCTAATAGGAACCCATGATGTTTTGACGCATGTTGAGAATGTTTTTGGAACAATTATTTCAGGCCCAGGTTCGCAAAGGCTCATACATTAAAAAATCTACTATTTGTCTTATTTGTCAGAGGGCACAAGGTCAGGGGTGGAGGTGCTTGTTAGCAATGATCAGATGATATGACATTAGCTTTCTTGTTCCTGCATTAGATGGATTAGATTCATGTAAAGAAAGTAACCCGTTCACATCTGCATGAATCAGTTTTCCTAGAAGTAATTCTGATGGATCAAGGGAAAACAGACCTTGTGATGTCAGACTCTTTTTCTTTCATTTTTCACCCTTTCTTTTGTGCATTAAAGATCAAATATAAAACCCTGCGTGTTGAATGTTAAAGAAGTGAAGCAGGGCTGGAGTCAATTCAGTTTATGAATTAAATTTACTCAAATCCTTTGTAAGCTTGAATGATGAGACGGTGCTGCCAGAAAGCAGTAACATTTTTAAAATCCATAATGCAAACAAGGTTCAATCTGAAGGCAAGGTCAGTACAGTGCTGTACAGGCTAATACCTAAGAATTACACACCATCATCCAACAAGTGAAATGCATCAATAGTCCCTGCTTTCACACTCACACACACACACACACACACACACACACACACACACACACAAATAAAGCCATGATAAAAAATAATGGTAGAAGACACCAGTAAAAAGATGGAATTGATAAATGAAATTGGAATCGAACAAATGAAATTGATACTGAATTGGGAATCAAAGCACCAAATGTGTTATCTCACACTTATTTCCAGTAAGACGCTATACACACGTCTGTGCTAATCACATACCTGTGATTTTATAACGCCAAAGCTTGCCTGAACCTGAAATGCCAAATATTCTGTAGCTGCTTATGTTGTTTGTTTGCTTGCTACTGCATGTGTTACTGTGTTTATGTGTGTGTTGCATGCATTTATTTGATGGTCTAGAAAAGGGGGTTTAAACCTTGAAACAACTACTAGGGTCGTGGCACTGTGAGAGGATTCTTCCCCAATGTGTTTGCAGATGATCTGAATAGCCACTAGAATGTAGAAATGGAATAAGTCTTCTGGGTGTGTGAGTACCTGCCACTCTGGCCAGCTGGGCCGTGCTGATGTTTCGAGCATTGGGGCGCACTCGAAAGGTTACTGCTGGACCCAGAACCCTGAGAGAAACAAACAATAAAGACAGAGAGACAGTGAGGGGGAGACAGATACAGTATTAGCAGAAAATCACAAGTGCAGATGAGCAAAAATGTTGCAACGTTGTTGTAAAATCATAAACATTCCTTATGGAATACATTACTGCAGGCAATTCAAGCCCCTTGGTTTTATTAAGCAAAAACAGAAGACCACTAGGGAATCATGATTTTTGGTTAATTTCCTCATGACAGATCTCTGCCGTCAACATCCCTCTCTGTTTTTGACACAGTTTGACATATTTTTCCCCCCGTGAAATCAATCCTCGGAGGACACCTGATGTTCTTGAGGTAGCCTGAACTGTTTAGTGGCTTAAACAAATTCAGCAAAAAGAAATAAACAGATAAAGTAAAACAAACATCCTATGCTTTTAAAAATATGCTTGTTTAAGGCAATACGTTGTATCTGAATATCTTTGCAGCATTGGAGGTCTAGAAATTTTGCAAATGAGTGATGGCATTTGCATCTGGCATTTGTGACTGTGCCGAACTGGGGGGGGACCCCAATAGCATACCTCATTCATTTATCTATTCTAACAGATTTCTGTGAAGTATAACATTTCATGGTGAATTGCTCCTTCAAAGGGGATGGAAATTATTTTTACGAAAATGCTAAAAATATTCAAAACTGCGATTTGCATAGTACAGTTAAAACACCATCACAAATAGAAACGTGAGCCCTTGGGTTAAGAAAGGGAAAAGACAGATCAAAAACCAGTAAATGTCAGACTACCATGACTTCAACACAGACTTAACCTTTCATCTACCCCACTCAACACTGAGAACATGTCTGTGTGTTATTTTTCAGTGAAGTATGGGGTGAATGGAACGACTTGGTCTCCTGGTCCAACAAGGGATCTTCTCGGTTCCTGATCCTAAAGCAGATACATTCATCTGGGACACAAATCTGAAGGTGCTCCCACTGCGGACTAAGGTGAGGTGGAGGTCATGATTGGAGAGGAAAAAATGACAGAAAGTGAATAGTGGAGAAAATGAAAGAGAAAAGGAAAGAGAGGTGGAAGATTGGAGGAATGGATCTGTCACCAGAACAAAATCCCATTCACACATCAGCAGGAGGTAAGAGAAAGTCAAAGGTAACCTCCAGTCATCCTCTGTTAAACACACACACGTTTACTTATCTATCTTAATGGTAATATTTCATAGACTTCTATTGTTTGTATACACCGTTAGGTATAAACAACATAATCTAACCTCTTTAACATAATCGAGCATCATCTAACATTATTCACACACAGATTTGGATACACTGTCCTCCCATCCTGCTACACTAATTTTCCCCTATTGTTTGTGCTCCACTGTATATCACACACACCTCTGATCAGGTTATGTTGCCAGAGAATCTGGAACTTTTTGGGATGACAACACTGTGCTGTTAAAGCTACATAAACACAATAGCCCACAACTCCATAATGCCATCAGTGCCGATAAGCTTTCAGCAAAACGCCACCAATGTCCAGCACACCGAGGGAGGGAAGCCACAACGTAGTGTTTCAGTATGTACAAGAGAACAAGACAGTTTGATTGCAAATTAATGAAAGGGTGTTTCTCTGCCCCCTACTGTCTGCACTAAGTACAACCCTGACGTCATGTCTAGAGATCAGAAAGATGTTATACTCACTGTAATCATACTAGTGTGAAGCCTAAACATGGAAGCGCTGTTTGTATGTATGAATGTCTGTGTATGTGTGTGTGTATATATATATATGTGTGTGTTTGTGTCTGTCGGTTAGTGTAATGTTTTAAAAATGTTACAGAATTAACGTTTGGATAGTGTTCTTATAACCAAGCATATATGTCAAGTATATGTCTAAAAACTGGGTGTATTGAATGTTTCTAGAACATTCAAAATAAAACATTTTTGTTACCTAATGGAAATGGGGGAATTAGGAAAATGTTCGTACAACCTAAAATTGTTGGCTGGGTTCGGACTAAAACATGTGACAACTAGCCCTGGTCTCCCTTATATTACAGAAGTTGTAGCTCACAAAGCTAAAATGATTTGTCTAGCATGCAGTGTGGTTTTACCAACTTTGTAGATCTTCAGCTCAAATTAAATGTCACTATGTTTTATGAGTGTATTCAGTACATCTATTTCACATCAACATTATTTTTGAGACTAGATAAAAAGCAAGAGATCACAAAAGATACATTAGCAAGCACTTGCTTGAAAAAGCCATCATTTAAAAGCGGAAATTAATCAAACACGCACACAGTTTACCTGGACTGTGTCCAACCACACACAATCATTTTACAAAGATGCAGTCAGCCTCTTTGCTTTTAAAGCATATCTTCAGCAGAATCTTATGTATATTCTCACAATTACCAGAAAAGAAACTTATACAGAAAATGAAAGAGTTCTTTAGCTACTGATAGAGCTACTTTTTCATTAATACATTTACACAACTAAACAAAATAACCACTTCAGGACCAGGAGAGAGAGAGAGGGAGAGAGAGAGAGAGAGAGAGAGAGCGAGAGCGAGAGCGAGAGCGAGAGCGAGAGCGAGAGAGAGAGAGAGAGAGAGAGAGAGAGAGAGAGAGCGAGAGCACTGTAGCAATACAAATGTACAGTTTTAGACATGCCAAAAACGATTGAAATGCAATTAAGGAATTTCAAATTAGTAACTGAATTAATTGCATTTCCTTTATCCTTGTTCTTATGTAAAAGTTCTTGGCTTCAATTATGAAGTGTGGGAGACTAATTAAACCACTATACCGCATTTCTCATACTAAAATTCTCAGCTATATACTAAAGGCAGAAAGTTGCCTTAATCTCTGCACTCTCTCTCAGAACAGCAGTTATCATCAGTTTTGTAATTGAACTGAAGTTTACCGCTGCATGCAGGTCAAGACAACACACTCCTACACATGCAGAGATACATATTCTCTCTCACTCTCTCTCTCTAAACCATCTACACAAAACTTGAATTTATATGTACAGAATTCAGAGCACACTCGTAATCACTGAGCTGTCACTGAAAATGACTACCCAGCCCAAACTATATAGCAAAATGGAAAAACAAAACACGGGTTGAGTGCTCCATTAGCACCATTAGTGTGTCGACCAGCATGAGACTGTGTCTTTAAAAAGTATGTTTTTGTGTGTACATGTATGTGTGTGTGTGTGTGTGTGTGTGCATGTGTGTGTGAGAGAAAGAGAGAGAGAGAGAGAGAGAGAGAGAGAGGAGAAAGAGAGAAAGAGAGAGAGAGAGAGAGAGAGAGAGAGAGAGAGAGAGGAGAAAGAGAGAGAACTTACGAGAGCTGCAGAAAATCTGTTACACGAAGGTTGACTCTCTCAGCTAAAAGCTCCATAAGGTTCAGACCTTGATCAGTGGACAGAGAACTAGATAAGAACAAAAATGAAGAGAAGAAATGAGATGGATAGAGAGAGGGCAAAGGCAAATAAATAATTAGATATAATTTTACATTTTCAGAAAACTGTGAGTGGTGTTTGCCCAAGGTTGCTGCTACGATGCTAGGGTGTTGTGAGAGATTGCAAGGGTGTTGCTAGGTGGTTGCTAGGATCTTCTGAGTGGCTGATTGTCAGCAGAGCCCATTTCCAGAGCCTCTCCAGCTGTGCAGTGCATTGTGAGTGTGACAGAGCAGAAACACAGTTCTGATTGGCTGTGATTTGCCTTTGATTGTATCATTATGCTGCATTTTCAAGGTCAGTGTGGACAGACAAGTAGCTTGTCACTGAAATCTTTTCGTATCATGGCTGGTCAGGCCAAGTGTAATGTGGGTTATGTTCAAACACAACCCTTCAAATGAGCAACAGTAACAGAGACTTGCCTTAAAAACACCACTTAACATCCTAAACGCCAATCTTAAATTTAAATTGTTCAAAATGTGAAGCCTGTAGGCAATACTGTAGGTGAGAACATTCAAACAACAACACATCTGAAAACAGCCGGGTGGATGCTGTGTAGGAAAAAATATTAAAACACAGAGACATATCAGTGAACAGAACACACAGGGTGAATACAGAGAACATGAAACACAAAGGAAATGGGACACAGGTGGCCTGTATGCTTTGATATATCACCTGTATTTTCCAGCAATGAGGCAAACAATAAGGTGTAAATGGAATTCCTCTGGAGTGTGATGTCTTTATGATATAGCCACACCATGCTAAGTCACAAACACACACATCTGTACATGTGCAAATACAGGTGACTTAGAAACACTAGCCCAAAGAATGATATGCATTCAAATGGAAGTGCATACATACACTGGACTGTCTGCGAGATAAATCTCCTTCCACTTTATTGGAAACGCAGCTGCTGTCATATTTTGCTTTGGAGATGTGCACACACATACACACAAATGTATGTGGTTTATGAGGACTCTCCATAGACATAATGGTTTTTATACTGTACACACCGTACATTCTGTCCCCAAACCTCACCCCTAAACCTTACCCTCACAAAAAACGCTTCCTATTTTTTAAATAAAATATAAACACTATTTAGTATGTTTTTTAAGCCATTTGGTTTATGACGACACAGGGAGTTTGTGTCCTTGTAAACCACATATACCAGTACACACAACCACCTGCACCTTAATAGCCATTCAGGTCTATGTGATACACTGAGAGGACCCACAAGGGAAACCAAATAAATTGCAGTATGAAATGCAGTAAATTAAACTGGGTACAAACATTAAGTTAAAAAAGAAAATTTAGAAACAGACTATGGGAGTGAACTTGTTCTAGTTGTCTATAATAGTTCTTGTTGCAATATTTGTATTCAACAGAAAGCATTACACATTACACATAACGTTTTTGACGACATGCGTATATGTATTGTTTATTCACGTGTTTGTTCCCTACAGCAGTCTTTGTTAATATTTCCTTTCATACTTACTCTTCGGTGATAATGTAGCCAAAGTCTCCGTCGTGTGGATCTGAATACGCTGCGACATTCACCTCCAATCTCACACCCTTCTTCTGCACCTCCTCTTTATCCATGGAACCTTTTTGTGTCACTTTTCCTGGTTGAACCACTGGCTTCATTTCCGGAGAGACTTCTGAACTGTGAATCCACTGTTCTACCTCAGTGTCTACCAGTGGGTCTAGATCCAAAGTGTCAGGTTCCATTTTCTTCCTCATCAGGTCCAGTTCTGTTTGTGTTGTCCGACTCTGGACATTCTCCAAACTAGCTCTCACTGGGCTTCCAGCATTTGGCTGGTCAATGTAACCCAGAAAAGGCTCTTGGGCTCGGGAGAGACCAGCAGATTCAGTGCCAGAGTTCTGATCCAGGAACTCCAGCAGCTGGCTAATAAAACCTTTGTCCTGGAAACAGAAAGTGACATTGGGGATTCCACTGACTTCATGTGAGGGACATGATGAGTCACATTGCCCTGTGCATCTTACCTTCCCATCAGATTTAAGGGCACCTTCTTCAGTTTGTGTTGCTGTGAATAGAAGTTAAAAATGCCTTAAAAACAAGGATATAATGTCTTTGTTTATTGTCCTTCTATACAAAAACCCCTTAAGATGTTCACTAGATATAATTAATCCACCTTTAACTCAACAGGCCTCAATGTCAAAGTGACCAAATTTCTCCTAAACTTGTGATGATAAAACTCCTGGTACCTTCTGGTGTGGTGGCATCTTTAGCTTTCTCCACCTGATGCAGCTGCTTCTCAGGTTCCCTCTTCACCTCCAGTTCATTTTTTGGCCTTTTATCCTGTGTGACCTCTGTACCTTTAACCCCATTCTCTCCATCCACCACCTGCAGGGCCTGGGTGATGACCTTCGAGAGCTGGTTCAGGTCCTTTGTGGTCAAAGTGTCCACATTGACACTCTGCTGTCCAAGCTGGTTAACCACTCTGTCAATGAACTTTTCTGAAAGAAGTCAGAGACAAAAATACCGAAAGTGATTTAAAAGTAAACTGCAGTCCTGGCCTATTATTTTTACCTGTACTACAGGGAGTTTGTGTACAATCCATAAACAACCCTACAGGAATTATTTGTTTGTTTTTGTACGTTTTATTTCTTTCTTCGTTTGCCTGTGGCTTATTAAGTCTTATTTGGTATAAAATAACTTTGACAGAACACAGTAAACTTTGTAGAGTGTCTAGTAATTTAGAGAAATTAAAAACTGACAGTTGTGTGATTACATGACACAAATATAAATTTAATTAACATGTAGATATTTCTGTGCTTGTTGTGATTTTTAATGCACATGAAACATCAGTAAAACCTGTTTTTCCTGCTTTACCCATAATGTTTTATTTTGAGTAAAAGAAGACAAAAGATTTAGCTCACCATCTACTGAACTGAGGGCATTCTTGGAAGCAGCGCTGCTTGCTCCAGATTTTAAAAACAGTTTTCCGATTTTGGGCTTTGGAGGTTGTCTGGAAGCTTCTGGCAGTTTTTCTATTTTGGTACCAGGAGTGCGCTGAAGGCTAAAATAACGCAGCTTTCCCTCTGCTTGACCTTTACCAAGATCTTGCGTGGACCCAGCGTGGTACTGCTGAAGCTCAGCAAGCGGGACTCCAGTACGATCCTGTTCAAAACCAGCGGAGGATGATCGACCTGGGGGAGACTGTTCCACAATCGCCTGGAGATCAGGCTGGGCTTGTGGGAAGGAGTTGTGAGGTGGAGGAGTCTTCTCTTTGAGTTGAATAAAACCCTTATGATCGGGAGGTGTATTTCCCCTGTACTGATAGTAAAAATAATACAAATTTAGCCTAACACACAATTAGTTCCTATTACCAAAGCAATAACACACATAAACTGTCAGTCTGTTACAATTATTGCACAAATATCATTATTAAAAAAATCAAAAGGTGTAAGTGACACAATATCATAAGGATATGATACAGTTTAAAGTGCATGGAATTAAATTCATTATTAAATTAAAAATGAAATTTTAGCATTTATCAGTCACCCTCTTTTAGCTCAGCATATTGTTCTGCTCTATTTGAGAGACGATATAAAACAATTAGATTTCTCCACCTCTGCAGAATGGAAGGCTGCACTGACTTGAGAACAGCGGGGTGAGGTTCAATGAACAAACCACCACATACACACGCTGGTTCCAAAAGCACCACAGGGTACTAATGTTCAATAGTGCAGTGAACTTTTCAACTCTCACCACTGTTAACTTCAAGAACAGTTGTTTGGTAATGGTGTTTGGATACTAAGTAGGTTCTGGGTTGTTTTTCTGTCCCCTTTGGCTGTATGTTTAACTGACAGCTGTAATGAAGTGCAGAGAAAGTTACAGTAATGGCAGTAGATGTTGAATTTTTCATAAACTGAGTTTCCAGAGTACTTAACATGCACTTGTAGTAAGTGAACTCAAACTTTCCTTTAGTAACTATTATCATTTGTGACAATCAGTGGTAAGATAATGCAATTTTCTTTAAATGCATTTACAATTTTAATTTACAATTAAGAAGTTGTGTTTGCATTGAGACTGCATGAAGAATTCATGGACTTGAAAACGCATTCCGAGTAAAAACTATACCCACATTCACACAAATACATTTTTGGTCACATAGTTTTCTCTATGTTTATGCCTCTCAGCCACACTGGAATGTTGTTTTCCTCCACTGAAAACAAATACTTTAAAAAGCATTAACGTTAGCATACTGTAATTAATTGAATATAAAACTATTAGTAAGACTATTTGGCCTAAATCGAAGTATTTAGAATGATATGGAAGTATACAGTGTCAGTCATATATAAAAACAGATGTTGGCGATATACCTTCCAAAGAACCTGCTGGCCCTGAGGACTCTGCCTGAAAGAGGCACCATTAGTAGACTGGATGCCCAACTCCTGTAGATACCTCTGCAGTGTCCTGCTAGGTTCTTCTTTCTGAACTTTGGGCTTCCTATCCTCATCTGGAATGTCAGTTCTGTTTAAAATACATTTCAATCTTTACAAATCGATAAACAGCACACAATAGAACACAAATCTGTCTATATCAACTTATTTATCAAATTAACAATTGTTATGCACAAAAATTATAAAGGAACTGGTTTATAGAACCCAACAACAACAAGATTTAAATAAACAGTTTCAAGGAACAGTTAGTCACTGATACTTAACACAGCAGAGACTTCAGAAGCTCACCTAGAGTTGCCAGTGAAATGAGAAAAGGTGTTTTTAAATCGTCCAAGAGGAACCTTACGTAGCTGTGAAAGCTCTTTTGATATCACCCCCTGAGTTGTGTCATCCTGCCAAGTATATCCTACAATAAAAGAGACAAAAAAAACTATCATAAACATGAATAACCAGGATTATATTCACTCTGCTTACATTTTAAATCCCTGACATTTAAAAAAAACATTACAAAGACCCAACAAAAGATAAAGAATTTTAAGTTGGTTGAGGCATAATGCTTCTCATGCATAAAGCATCTTGCCAGCCAGCAGAAGTTTAAAAACTATGCTGTTTTTCTAACTATTCACTTTAATTAGTTTATATCTTTACTAAAGCAGAATCTGAGGAATTCATGGCGGCCCATGTCTTTCATTCAGTCACCTGAATTTACCATTTAAAAAAATGCCTTTTTAAACTGAATTCCAAGAATGAGAATATTAAATGAACACCTACATCAAACTGACACATTAAATCCCATTCTGTTGTTTTCAAGCCTCATCTTAAAAAAAGTGTTTGCCCAGCTTTTATGCAAATGTCACCCAATCAAACATACTTAAAAATTATTCACCACCCTAAGGAACACAGGTATGCGCTGATTGAATGGATGTATGGGAGGAATGCCATTAACCAGCCCGAGAAGCGGAGGAACGAATGTTCTGAAGAGCATCTTCTTAAGCCCCTATAGATGTGACCTCATTAGCCTTCTACCAGCCTCCGACACTCAGCCCTGTTAATTTGTTTTCCTCTAAACGCGATGGGTGGGAAGAAAACAATGTAAACCTATTATTTACACAATGTGCGATTCAAAAGTCTGATTGCAAATGTGAGGTCTATTTAGCATTTTTGTAATATCAGAAAATGTATTATCAAAACTAAATTACCAGCTTAATAATTTGAGTAAACAGCTGAATTTAAAAATGGCTTTAATTTCTTAGTATTTGGAATTTCTTTTGCTTCAATGACAGCATTTATTAGAGCTGGCATGAATTCCATAAGCTTGTGCAAAACCTGATGATCCATGTTATCTCAGCATGATATTGGAATGTTTCTAATAACATCTTAGGTGTTTCCATGGAAGCGAGAAAACCACACAAAGAAATTCAAATTAGATTTTTTAAATAATTAATGTTAATTTGATTATTACTGATCATGTCATAGTACTGAGCTCTATGTTCTATAAAATATTCTTTATTTTACATAATTTGGTTTAAATTAGATTTTGTCTCCTAGATTCTCATTGGGGACTTTTTTAATGGAAGACGTTTGAGCTCTTCTGTATATCTTCAAGAAAGACAAAATACAGATAATCTGTTTACAGTGTATGTGGTGCCAAATCTCAGCACAGTTATTTAAATACATATCTGCTACCATCTGTGGATTCTATATATTTGAATAGAATTTAAAAATAAATCACTGAATCTGATTTTCGCTGAGGGAGTGAGAAAATCACTCCTGGAAATCATTGGATGTGTTGTGCATTTTAAGGATCAGAGTTCAATAGTATAACATTATACTTTTTCTAATATACATAAAGAACGATAAGATTACCATACTAGACAGTCCCAGTAACCATACTGTATATGTCTGGTTTGTTTACAACAAATGACTATAGATATACATTCAAAACTGAAGGCAGGATTAAAAAAAATTAGCTAAAGTCTAAAACAGCCACAAAAAGAGCAGAGCGTTTATATAGTCCACCAGCATTTACCCTCCAAGGTAACACACACGCACACACACGTCCAGCCTTCCTGACACCCCGTGAGAGCTGCACCCTTTTGCCTCAGCAAGGGTCCACCTCATTAGGTCTTGGACGGAGCCTGATAAAATGTGCTATTACTAATTAGCAGCCCAGCCACTGATGTTGCTGCTATTAAAAAGTGTGTGTGGGTGGAGGTGGTGGGGGGTTGTTTCCCCATGTTTCCTCACATTTTTGAGTGACAGTGGAAGAGAGAGTGCAAGTTAATGTGAAACATTCATTCAATTAAAAAAGCTGACAAACATTGATTTATTTCTGTTCATCATGAATTGCTTAATTTATTATGATAGTATAACAGCAGTGGGGGAACATGGACTAGTCCTGGATTCTATAGAATTTCTTTTGAAGCCAGTGGATAAAAATACGTAGTACAGGTCTTGCTTCTGAAATAGTAGACCAACTTGGGCATATTACACAGTGTTCTACAGATCTACCTCATATAATTTCAGGGCACTGATTAAAATGAAGATTATTAATCAGCAGACTAACTAGTTACCAGACCTACAACTACAGAATGACCATTAATTAACAGCACAGAATTTGCATGTAATGCATATCCAGTCTCTACAATGAAGAATAGCCCCTACACATTCAACCATGCAAACTGTAACACTTCATCATATATGTAGCATTAATAATACAACAACTAATATTACCTTTGATACTTTTGTACAATTATGATGAAATGTCAGCTAAACCTCTTTTGCCTCCTACACACAGCCCGTAAGCATGATTTAGCACACAGCTGAAGCAGTCATTGCCCAGAAAATGGTCAACAAAACAGCAGTAAATGAAAGCTGTTTACTACTAGTCCAACATCTGTTTAGCGCAGCATTTAAGAATTCCTCAAGAGAGAGCTTCTGAACAGATTAAGACTGCCTGGCTGTCATAAGCAAAGCTTGTACAAAACGAAACGAACTTTGCTGCAGAGGAACAGATGCAGAAAGATAGAGAAATAATTTGATATTCAAATGCATCCTCTATGGAGCCGTGAACTGCCGAGAGCTCTGTAGAAACTGTTGACATTTGCTTTACTAAACACCACTTGTGGGGGATTAAAAACATAGACGTTCCCCAAAACCTTTTGCCTACAACAAACTGGGACTCTTATTCTCAGGTTTGCTTATTCAAATGTTTCTATAAATATGCAAACAGACAATTAATATATGTACAAAAACACATGACCTTTGCTGTGTAAAATCTCCGATGCCACAAATTAGCAACAGCGGCTAATTCTGTTGTACATTGTAATGATGCAATTTTTTGCAATTTGGTTTACCAAGCTTACCTAAGAGTTAATTTTGTATGTACAGGCAATAAATTGTAAGCCTAAATGAGGCCTTGTTATTTAGAATTTTGCAGGGCTTATTTGCTTACTAATAAGCACCAATCAGATCTGGTTTTCTCACTCCCTGCTTTGATCTCTGTTACTGTTTCTCAATCACTATCAAATACATTAAAAATGATACATACATGTGTAGCTTAACCGAGATTGCTTGTCAGAGTGTAGCATTTTCCCAAAACTAATCAGTTGCATATTGTATTGTTACGTATTGTGTATGTATTGGGTTTTGACCTTCTTCCTGGATTAAATTGATTGTGGTCCTCTCTTTCCTTTTATTTCACATGCAGACAACCACACAGGTGTCATAATGCAAGTAGTTCATACCTAAATGATGCCAATGAATGCATCTTTCTGGTCTGTTCCCTGTTTTCTTTCTCTCTGTAGAATAGGAGTAAGCAGCTCTATTGCACATGTCAAGCTGAATCAGTTTGCTTCACTAAACTTCTGTCTGAACATGCCAATTCCACTTGTATGATAATAAAGACAGAGGTCACTGCTGAACCATGAGGGCCATATCTTATATTTTTATCCATCTTTTGGCACAAATATCTGTTAATAAGCCTTGTGTTGTGTTACTCCGCCCCACACAAGAGATTGTCTATATAGGCTCAAAATTAAACTGTCTATTTACACCTGTTTTGGCATATGTCACATATATGCAATAACATTATATATTAGTCATATATCAAAATGTTTTTAAGTAGGAGTGGGAAAATAATACAATTTTAATTTGGAGCCTCTAAACAGCACTAGAAACAAGCATTGAGCTTGATAACGCAAACATCCAGCTGAGTATTGTTTTCAAAGAACAAATAACTTTAAATGAGTTCATATTCAGTCCTATTACATTTGCACTTTCCTAAGAGTTCAGACATAAAATCTTCTTTCTTCTCAATCTCACCCATTCACTGTCTGTCACTTCCTATCTGTCCCTCTCTAGTCATTAACAGTCTTCCTCATCTGACTCGACCAGTGTTGTGTTTTAACTGAGGAACTTAAACGGAATCCAGGGAGTACTTGAAGTAAATTCAAAGTTTTGGTTTTAATAAACCACAAAACAGAAATTCAATGCAAGTATTACGGCTGTCAAATGATTGTTGAATTATTTGCAACACATAATGATTGAATTATTTACAACAATCAAAGATAGCAGAGGCGA